>VWZI01012543.1:110058-130534 GCA_013396835.1 Psilopogon haemacephalus
AAAAAAAGAGTAAAAGGTGAAGTTCCTTTGGCAAAAAAAAAGTTGTCATGGAATAGAAAGAAAAGCAATCTTATGAAACTGGGCATTCAAGCTGTGTGTAGCAATACACAGTCCATGTGCATCCAAATTTCAATGTCTTAGGGAAAAAATGTTTGCAATCTAGGCATTTCTCATTCTCAAGCATGACATGACAAAACCTGTTTTCCTAACTGTCTTAGGCAGGCTACTGAGCTAGCTATATTTGACCTAAGTTTTAATACAAACTTTAAGCAGCCCCTTAAATAAATAGGGACCAATATACTACAGCTTTATTTCAGCTAGTTGATTTTGATCAAGTGACACCTTGCCTTCATTTATTTATGGAACATCATGTTTCGTAGTGTGCAGCCTATTTTTGTTCACAGGAGTGCTACATGGACTCATCTTTTCAGTTTACATATACGCCTTAAAATGTAAAAACCAAGCAACCAAACCCCACAAAAAAATTTCAGTGGCAACTGAGAGTGAGTTTGTTGAGGAGTGTAAACTCTTCTTGACAGACCTCAAGAGGTTCTGCTCACAGAAGTGAGGAAATTTCTTTAAGTCACAAAAACATTTTTCTTCAAGTACTCTTTTGATTGCTTGTCTACTCTATGAATCCAACTGCCAATATTAATGTACATATGGTGATGCAGTAGAAAATACGTTTTCTGTAATAATCTAATTTGCAAATCCTCTAAGACTGAGAAATTAAATAATTTTAACAGAACCTGTTATTCAAATGTTTTTGAGGGCTGTTGTATACTGTGCCTTACACAGATGGCTAGTGCATTACCTTTGGATCCAGGCCAAGTCCTGCTCGAGTCAAGATAATGGAGAGAGCAATGTTCCTCAGTGCTGCAGACCAGCGCAAGTTTATCTGGACAATGTCACTAATGAATGGAGTGTTTTGGATTAGGAAACCAGCAAGTAGCATCCCTTTAAATGAAACAAAATAAGCTCCCATCAAGTGATTTTTGTTTTTATTGTGGGATAAAAGCTTGCATAGCATTTCTCAAATGAGCCACAATATTATGTATTTATGAGAGACAAAGGAAGAATTCAGGTTCTGAATCATTACCCATGTTTAGACAATGGAGACTGAGGCAGGGAAATAGAGAGGCATGCTTAAAACAGTGAAAGTGGCCTTAAGGACATGCTGGGTCAGCAATGAATAAATGTGTGATACTGACACAGCTTTAGTGTGAGTCAACCAAATTCAGCTTTGTTCGCCAGGTGCATGTCATACTTTCTACAAGCAAACACACCCCAGCATCCTTTAATGATATTTTTCTAGTTAGTAACATAAAGGAAGAATATGCTTTCATATTGCATATGTTCCTCAGAAGCTGGAAATTATTGGCAGGGAGTTGGACTCAATCTCCAGAGCTTCCTTCCAACCTCTACCATTCCGTGTGATTAAAAAAAATCTTAGGTGTAACAAATGTAGGTATTACAGGAACTATAATGCTGAGTTCATTAGGGGAATATAACCTTAAACACCTAACCATGGACCAACTTAAAACTTTTGCAATAGGACTTACATACAGAGAGGGAGAAGAGGGGGTAAAAAATTCATGAAATTGGTCTTGCCCACTATTTGAGTTACTTACAAGACCCAACCTTTTGCAAATATTAGCAAAACCATCTAATCAGAGACTTTCTGCAAAGCTATCAGAACTGCAGGATACAGAAAAGTAGAGGAAAGGTTGACTTTTTATCTGCAGGGATTCACTGCAGGTTTTGATTCAAGGACACATTTTTGTGGCATAACTTTACATTCAACCTGGTATTCTATGACTCTATTAGCCACCTTAAGAACTAGGAAACTAAAAAAGGCAAAAACCAAACAGTGTTCTTGGTTTGGACCCAGCTTGGTGTGTGCCTTGGCTGTGGACTTGATTTGCCCTGCAATGCGCTAAACTTTCGGACATTGTTCCAGCTCTCAGAGAAAAAAGTGTCATAGTTAGTCTGTGATACCTCATGACAATTGTGTCAGGCTAGCATAATGATCATACGCTCTTCGAAATGTTTGCCTGAGGTCCAAATCACAGCAGTTTACCCTGATCCAGAAATCTACTAAACAAAACAAAAAAACTCCATCTCAAAGGGTACCTTGACAGGACAATAGAGATGATCAAAGGGCCGGAGCACCTCTCCTGTGAAGTCAGGCCAAAAGAATTGGGGCTCTTCAGCGTAGAGAAAGCTCTGGGAAGACTTTATAGTGGCATTTCAATATCTGACATTGACCTACAGGAAGGCTGGGGGAAGGACTTTTGAGAAGGGCTTGTAGCAATATGACAAGGGACAATGGTTTTAAACTGGAGCAGGGTAGATTTAGGTTGGACATAAGGAAGAAGGAGCATGGTAAAGTACTGGAACAGGCTGCCAGGGATGTCATTGACACCCTGTCCCTGGAGACACTTAAATTCAAACTTGATGTGGTCCTGGGCAGCCTGATCTAATTGGAGGTGTCCCTGCTTGCTGCACCGGGGTTGGACAAGGTAACATTTGGAAGTCCCTTCCAACCCAATGCTATCTGTGAATCTGTGAACATTGCCTGTTGCAAAAACCTCTCTGCAAGGTACACCTGAAATATACCAGGTGACTGTTTCTGTAGCAATTTCACTCTTTTTTTCCCTAAGACAGAGGCTCACTGTAAGGTGCTTAAGTGCTCAGTCAGCCACATTAGAGTCACCTGTACGTAGTACACATGGATTAAAAGCATGTAAAAGATTAATATTTTTAATGTACAAAAGAGTATTCAAAGGTATTGTCTGTCTCTTCTGACTTGCATATTCCTCCAGTTTTCCCTCAAAGGCCGAGGATCTGAACACTGATCTCTGTCCTAAGGAGTGCAACAGACATGTGCTGTCATGTTTAAGTTTCTGTTGTTCAGTATTACCTGTCTGACAAGCAGATTAATGCTCAACTCCTAACTTTCAGATACAAAGGAAATTAAAGGAGAATTCAAATGGTCAGAAACTTTTTTTTTTTTTAAAGTGAGATGTTTACTTAGAAAGACTCCTTGTGTATTACACTCTGTATTTGTATTATTGCAGGCAAGCAGGCTATATGCAAAACTTCCCTCCCTTTCATTTGAAATTAAGCAGTGCAAGAATGCAAATTAATTACTAAAACAGGAAGTCTACATTAAGACCCCTGCTTGGTGATATTAAACCCAAATTTTAAGTAAGTCTGTAACTTCAGAAGGAACTTAAGCACAATATACCTATAGATTCAAAGGTTACAGTTTTCTGTCCCCCAGAGAATAAAGAGAAGATCCTTAGTAACATCCAAACAGTTTCACCTGAGCCATTTCAGGGGATTTTGCATCTTTTCAGAGAGGACCAGATAGAAACCACGTGGAAAAGCTACAGATTTTGAGTGTACTGCAGTTTGTTCCAAATCCACACATACCTAGCACATAGATACTACTTTATGGTTTAAGCACAGCTATGCAGGTTAAAAACAGGGAAGGATATCTTACCCAGAAGAGCAGGGAGAGGGGGCAGTGCTCCTATTTTAATGAATCCAAAAATTTTGCCTCCAATGACAGCAAAAAAATAAAGAAACAGAATTCCAAAAAGATTTCCACCTGGGAGACACTCAGTACCGGTGATGGACCAAACCACAGCCCAGACCAGGACCACAATTGCAACTGGAACAAAAGAAATATTAATCATCTCTCAGTGCTAACTTGCTATCAGGTCACATTTAGTTTCTACTAATGAAAAAGGTACCACGACTTTCAGAAATAAAATCATCCTAAAAGTCAGTTTAATCATAACAAAGTGTTTAATCTTTGATACTCTCTAGACTGATTATCTGATTTTATAGACAAAGTACTTGAACGTAGTTGCAGGAACATCATTAGGGACCATAAAGTACTGAGTGAACACTAGAGCAATGTGGAAAGTGCTTTCCGCAGGTCCCAAATTTAAAGCAAAGACTTTCATTTGCTTTTCTCGTATTTGCTTATCTTCCTTCATCTACTTCACAACTGCAGCAAGAACTTACTGCTGTACAATCTGCTACATCTTTAAGATAATGGCTGCAGCTCCAGCCCAAATTTTAAAAGAACCTGAGTATAATATTTAGGCTGGATGCACTTGTGCAAGACATTGCTATCCCTAGGGAAAATAATCTGAAGAAGGGCATGTCTCTGGACAGCCCAAAGTAGTACAGAAACTTCCCTTGACACAGCAGCCAAAGAGTGATAATATGCAGGGGAAATAAAATCCTGAAAATATTACAAGTGAAAATATTATGCTCCTTTCAGATTCCCTCATCCATTCAACAGGAACAGGCATGCATAGATATAAAAGCAGAATATTGAAGGAAAGAGAAGAATACATTTTAATAAATTCCTCTTCTCACATTGCAAGGAAATGCATTGCATTTTCAGACATGATTTTTCTTAATCTGATTTGAGAGTGACAGGCATCAAAAGAAGGACTTCCAAACATAAAAGGCTAAGAATCCCAAGTGAAAAAATGGAGGCTGTGGAAGCAGTCAAGAGCCACAAGAAGTGTCTTTTCTTAGCAATAATCTGAGATAACTGGTCAGCCAGGCATCCTCTTCTGTGAACAACTCTAGGGCAAATCTTAAAATGGGTCACTTAGTCTTAGGATTCTTGGCTTTGTAAGCCTGGGATATTAAAGAAGAAAAGAAGGTATTACTGCAAAGTCTCCTATATGTTGCCTCGATTCAACAAAAAGCCATTATGGCTCCAATGTGCCAACATTACCACTGTAGTTATAATTATCTCAATGTTCTCACACCAAAATGAGATGAGAATTAGGAGGTATTTATTCTAATGAAAACAATTTGCAATGCAAAAACGTACCTACAATATTAAACACAGAAGTGAGGATGGTGAAACAGAAACTCTACATTCAGATCTTTGTTTCAGCTCTTTTTTTCTTCGCTAAAACACCAAAGCAAAAGTGTGATAGGTAAAACATGTCTGTTTTCTTTCATTATTTTCATGGACATCCACAGAAATGAGTACTTAATTTGCCATAGCTTGTTTTAATTGAGAACTTTCTTACATACCATTTGTTACCGTTTGGGCCAGTAAACCCCGGGGAGGACAAGTACATATGTACCTCCATGTTCTTGCAGGTGTTGAAGACCCAGCTGTTGGTTCTGGAGGCTGCTGAACACAGTGATTCAAGAGAGCAGTTTCTTCTGTTTGCACATTCCTGTCGGTACCTTTGGCATCTACTGGCAGTCCCTCCTGAATGAAAATAACAAGGTGCTTTCAGAAGTGGCACTGTATACATTTAAGTAGAGTACAAGACCTGAAATCAGCTGTGATGCACTAGATCCATGCTGTCTACAAGAGACTACGTTAACTAAGAAATTGCTGCAGAAATGGTACCGTTTTGCAGTATATTTGGATTTTTGGGTTATGTACTTATCTGCACGGCACAAAGAAGTTAACTAGTATGCAGCTGTGAGAGACTTCAGGGTATTTGCCTTTTTATCTGCAACTGACAGGGCTCATCTCCCCACACAAATAGCACCTATTCAGCAAGAATGTCAGCATATTTGATGAAGAAACAATATTAGCAGACCAGGTTCAGCTTGTCTTGTATACAAACTATCTATTAATATTTCCTACAGTTTGATAAGGTTCTGCTTCCAGACTGGATTTCACAATACAGTTAGTGATCACCATCATCTTTAATACAACTCCTAAATAACTTCTGTTGCAAAGCCTTGAACCAAAATACCAACGCCTTCTTATGATGAGACAAAATTTAAGGAATTGGGGCAGCTGGTCAGTGCAAGCATTACTCACATGATCCATTGCTGGAAGGCTCAAGCTGGTAAGTCAAGTTAGAGATGTAGAAATACTACCCTGGGAGTTATCTTCTTGAAGAATGGCTGTTCCTTGAAGCTGTTCTCTTATACTGATTCATCTACTTAGCCATATTCATAGCCAAAGCACACTTTGACCATTTTTGGATATGTGCCTCACTTTATTTTAGGGTCCTTATTTTTGACTAGTTAATCATCTGCCTTGCCTTATGATTATTCACCTTCATGTCAGCTCACTGTCATAGCATAGACATGGAATTCTTGCCTATACTGTGGTTTGGCCCTTCTCCAGCAACAGTTCCACATTTCCAATTATTTTTTGTCTCTCATGTCTCTCCCCTCTCCTTACTCAGAGTCACAGTTGGAACACAAGACTTGTGAGTTTTCAGCATGGAGTTAACTTGCTTATCTGCCTTGTGAGCCTGTTATCACCAGCTACCCATGTGTATCAAGATACACCATACAGTATTTATCTTTACAGTTTATATGCTTACTCTAAAGTGCCTTATATTAGAAAATTTTATTCTTGAATTTACTGCAAATCTATTAAAATGCCATACACATTTTAAGAACACTGGAAATAATCACAGAATAATTCCGGTTGGAAAAGACCCTCAGAATCATCAAGTTCAATAAATATCCCTACTCTATGAGGTCCACCCTAAACCATATCCCTAGACACCACATCCAAATGACCTTTACACACATCCAGGGTTGGTAACTCAACCACCTCCCTGGGCAGCCTGTTTCAATGCCTGACTCTCTTTCCATTAACATTTTTTCCTAATGTCCAGTCTAAACCTACCCAGTCACAGCTTGTGACCATTCCCTGTTATTCTATCACTGTTTACCTGTGAGAAGAGACCAGCACCAACCTCTCCACAACGTCCTTTCAGGTAGTTGTAGACAGTGATGAGGTCTCCTATCAGCCTTCTCTTTTTCAAACTTAACAGCCCCAGCTCCTTCAGTTGATCTATTCTTGAGGCCCTTCCCCAGCTTCATTGCCCTCCTCTGCACTTGCTCCAGCACATCCACATCTCTGTTGAAGTGAGGTGCCCAAAAGTGAACACAATACTCGAGGTGTGGCTTCACCTCAGAGATTTTTCTTAAATAAGGAAAGGAAGACATACATGGATGGCTCTCAGCAAGTGGAGCAACAGAGGCAATTTGAAAGCAAAGAAGTGATCTTAAGTGCACTTAATTCTCTTCCATAAACTGATCATAAAACATACACTGATGTATTTTTCTGTCTCTAGCTGAAATTGCAACCACTGACTTCCAGCAATCTAACACACTTTAAAAAAAATGAACATTTGGTAATTACAGGAAATTTCCACTGAGATGTCTCATCATATTCTGTTCAGATATAAGGATTATAAGAGATGTAGGAAGAAAAAGGAGAGGAAAAGGAGGGTCCTTCTCTATCTAAAATTGTACTTTGAAATCCTAATTAATTACCTCACTTAGCTCATGCATGGGAATCATTCCATTTCTGTCACATACTGTTGGCTCAGAGTCTTCATTAGCATTTAGAATATCCTCCTTAATCATTGTTGCAAACCTAAGGAAAGCAACAAAGATGGAAAAATTAGAGAAAAGGAAGTAATTCTATTTTTCCAGATAGAAAACTTCATGGGCCACTTTGGAATTTAATGGGTTTTGTATGCCTGTGTGTCCTATACAGAAGAACAAGAGATAGAAATTAAGATAATTAGGGCTGGAGCACCTTCCTTAAGGAGACAAGCTAAGAGAGTTAGGGCTGTTCAGCCTGGAGAAAAGAAGGGCCTGGGAAGATCTCATAGCAGCCTTCCAGTACATGAAAGTGGGCCTACGAGAAAGCTGGGAAGGGACTTTTTACAAGGGCTTGTAATGACGGGACGAGAGCGAACAGATTGAAGCTTGAGGTTTAGCCTGGGTATTAGGAAGAAATTCTTTACAGTGACAGTGGTGAAACACTGGAACAGGTTGCCCAAGGAAGTCATGGATGCCCCCTTCCTGGAGGTGTTCAAGGCCAGGTTGGGTGAGGCCTTGAGCAACCTGTTCTAGTGGAAGGTGCCTGCCCACGGCAGGATTGTTGGGACTAGATCGTCTTTAAGGTCCTTTCAAACCCCAAACCCTTGTATTAATTTATGGATATCTAAGAACAGTATTAAGCGTACGAAGTCAAGCACTAGAAAGCATTTAAAAAGTACAAATTGTAAAATCACAGTAAGCTGTGATAACCTGTTAATGATTCCTTAAAAGTATGGCTGATATATATATATATATATATATATAAATAAGAATTTTTCTCTAGTTGTGCCTTCAATCAGCACAAAATAAAGGTTATTTCTGTCAGCATTACTTTCCAGCACCATTAATTCTTACAGTTTCACAGGCCCTGTATGCACAGTGGTGCAAGCCATCATGCCATAAAGGTAAGAACAACAATTACATTTTCTAAAGCATACACACAAGGGCACACTCTTTCCCTGACACGAGATCCAGCTCGATTGTCAGAACAATTTTTAATAGCATGGGTCCATTCAACATCCCTGTTCACAAACACATTGACTGCATATCTAAGAAAGAGAAGATACCTGTTTGAATGAAGACTGGGACTATGCACAGCTTGCACTCTATATTCAGGCAAGGCTGATGAGAATGATTCTTGTTTAGTACTTCTATCCCACAGAAATATTTCTGAGAGGTGGGAAATAAGGTCCGAGTTGTTTGTGACTAATTGTCATTGTATTTACTCAGTCTAACTGAGTAGATGCTAACAAGAAATATGGCAGTGTACTGTTCTGTGTGTCAGAAATTTTGTGCCAATATTGACTCTAGTTTCATAAGTCTGAGCCAACAAGACTTGCATGCACATATCTGAAGACAAGGCATGCTGGTGCTCTTCTCTATTACAGCAAAGGTGTACATATAGGCATAGAGAAGGTGCTGTAACTTGGCCAGCTCAACAAGGGGTCGACCCAGCAGTGCTCATCCTACCCAGCCCCTGAACCTGATGTGATCCATCTGTGGGTCTTGAAAGAATTGGTGGATGAAGTTGCTGAACCACTTTCAATCATGTTTGAAAAGGCATGGCAATCTGGCGAAGTTCCCACTGACTGGAAAATAAAAAACATAACCCTCATTTCCAAAAAAAAGACACAGCAAAGTTTTTCAGTGTGTTCCAAGGCAGCAGTTTTGCCTTCTTTCCTCTTTACTCAAATTCTAGATCTTCTCTATCCTTTTTCATTACTTCTGGTGGAACCAAATAGTTGTGGTCTCAAAGTTTAGTAAATGATACTTTGGTTTGTGTTTGGTTGTTTTGTCTTCATAAGATTGTTCCTTTTCATCTAGGCTGGGAATACATAAATGCAAGTCTACTAACTGGACTAGAAACTATGTGTAACTTAGCAGCATCTCACTCCTTCACTCCACTGACTACTTCTCCAGGGTATATGTACTTAAGTTTATAATTCTGAAAGGGGTACATGTGGATAAGGGACAGAGGGACGTTACGCTCAATCCAGCTTCATGCCAGCAACATCACAGTTCTTGAGACCATATCGTTGCTGACATATGTTAACTCTTTGAGAAACTCAAGTTCAGCTTACAACAGCTTCACCTCCTGAAGTAGCATGCAGGAAAGAAAAGTTGACTAAGCAAGGAGATGGGCTGTTCTGCCTAGCAGTAACAGTCTGAAGGTGAGAATGAGGAGTCTGACAGCAGATGTGCTGTCCTTACCTGTTTTTTGACAGGTCTTCACCTTGTCAGGTTCTTGATGTGACGGCTTTCAACAGTAACAATGAGACCAAAGGGAACTGTTCAATTTACTCACACCAGCATGGGATAGTTTTCTGGGGTTCATGTGTTTTATTTGGTGTTGTGGGTTCTTTTTCTTGTTGTTGTTTTGTGGGTTTTTTGGTTTTGGTTCGGTGTTTAGTTGCTGTTTGGGTTTTGTAATGGTTTTGTTTTTTAAACTTCACCCCCCCTGTACAAACCAAATCAGTGATTGAGAAATCATGGAGCTGAATTCATGTCATGGAGTTAAGGCCTGTACCATGGAAACAGTAACAAACTTACTTCAGTACATTTCCCATAAAATATACTTTCCTTATTTTAAAGAAAGAGAGGTTTTTACTATAGGTTTTTATCAGACCCTCTCAGCTGTTTCTAACTGGTAGGGAGGAAGAAAGAGAGGGAGAAGTGAAGAGGTAACTGACAGGGGCAGCCTGTGCATGACTGTATTACGAGCTCTGTTGCCATGGTGACTGCCAACATTCTGCTTTGCATACACAGAGTACAGAAAGGAATTACAAACACACAACCATAGCCACCGCCAGAGCAAATAACATTCAGAAAAAAACCCCCAAACCCACAACCCAAAAAATATCCCCACCCCATCCCGTGCACCACCGTCCACAAAGATGTAACTAAACCCTGATGCAACTTCCTTTCGTGCCTGCTCCTGCAGCTTCCCGTGGCAAAGCCAGCTATCAGTTCCCCATGTTACCTCTCCTGTTGCAGGAGATGGAGACAGAACGAGAGAGGGGGGGCAGAAAACCTACCTGAGGAATGGACAGGACCAGAGAGAAGGAACCGTTGGCTGTGTAGTCTTTCACGCACAAATTCCCTCAGCAGCGAGACGGGCAGGAGATAATCCCCTCGCTGCAAGCAGCGACTGCTCCCTGCAAGCAGCGACGTCTCCTCGCCAGCTCTGGCTCCTCCTCCCCCGCTGTGCCACAGCCTCGCTAGACCAACAAAATCCTCAGCCTGGAGCTTGGAAAGACCGAAAGGCCTTTCCAGATGTCGGTGTGCCTTGGCGCTGTGAACAGGTCACTGCTGGGCAGGAGCTTGGACGGATGAGGCGTGGCTATGATATGAGATGTCAAAGAAGAGTCAGGTTGGTTTTGGGCAATGGACCAGCACTAACCCCACGGCATCTGGAAGGACAAGGGATGAGAACGAAGTAGATATGTGTTTCACATAGCCAGCCCTCTGCTTCCCACAGCGTTTCATTGCAACTTGGACACATTAAAAAGATTGCTTTTGAATGCTGATTTTCCCGTGGCCATGGGAAGAGACATAGAGAAGCTACACAGTTCTCTTAGGCTGTAGCACTACAATTGAAGGTTAGATGTAAAGAAAGGGCAGGGATCTCTAGATGATTCTGCTCTAGGTGCATGCTGAAGAACTGCATTGGGACAGGCAGGAAAATTAAAAACACCAAAACAAAACAAGACACAAAACCATCCAAAAGCCCCAAACTTATTTATTTGTGGTGTTCTAAACAAGACACTTCTATTTGTTAAGGCAGAATCAAGTGAGTCCCTCTCCTCTATAAGTGCACTTGAGGGAAACGAGGCAGACCTTCTCTCTTAGCCTCATTTTGCAAGCTGAACAGGGTGCATGTGAAAACAGATTCAAATGGAGCATGTTGCTACTTTGTTTTTACACAGAATTAAGATGACCACAAGCCTCAGATGGAAAAAAAAATAATTAAAAAGCACTGTTTTTTAAATCAGATTAAATTTTCCAGAAGGAAACCTTCTCTCCTCCTCCAAAAGAGAACAGTTTGACCTAGAATCT
This sequence comes from Psilopogon haemacephalus, assembly GCA_013396835.1. Lineage (NCBI taxonomy): Eukaryota > Metazoa > Chordata > Aves > Piciformes > Megalaimidae > Psilopogon > Psilopogon haemacephalus. The sequence continues at coordinate 121,474 of VWZI01012543.1, forward strand.
GAGAGTTCAAAAAAACTCTTTGTGTTATCACTGGGATGGAAAGAAGACAAAATTACCCAGTTCCACTGAAAACAGACTAGGGAATTAAGAGATCACAAGAGTATTAACAAATATTCTCCCTCAATAATTCTGGCAAATCTGCTGGAAAACCCCTGTACAGGAGACATTTCAGAGTTGCAGCTGTTAACATATACATGAAGAGCATTGATAATAAGGCAAGAGACAGCAATTTTTGCCTTAGTTTGTTGTGCTAGTCCACCAGCATCTCAGACTACCACTGAAAAATCTGTTATCTCTCTGCTTTTAGAACAGTGTAAAAGTAGATGGTGTCTCCTTTTATTGGAGTGCTTTGATTAAAAAAAAAAACAAACCACAACTTCTGAGTACCATCTGTATAGTACAACCACATGTGACTTTAGCCATGTTCACTAATGAAGTACAATATGCCGTAAGTATGATGAATTTTCTCTCAGATTCTGAATACACAGTACAAGTTTTGCATGTCAGGGCAGCAGGGAAGTTTCCTTTTCGAGGTAAGCCTTCTGCACCGACTGCAGAGGAAAGACTTTGGCCTTTATATTAAACTGAAACATTATCCTGCCAGCCTGAACTTCTGTGCCGGTTTGAGGCTAATTGGAATATTTTAATGAGAAAAATTAGATTATAGGCTGTGAAAAGCCTGCTGAGATGTATAAAAGCAAGGACATAAACATAGAATAGAATCATACAATCAGTCAGGGTTGGAAGGGACCACAAGGATCATCTAGTTCCAACCCCCCTGCCATGGACAGGGACACTACCTTAGATCAGGCTGGACAGAGCCTCATCCAGCCTGGCCTTAAACACCTCCAGGGATGTGGCCCCAAACACCTCCCCCCAGGCAACCCATTCCACTGCCTCACCACTCTCATGATGAAAAACTTCCTCCTCATGTCCAATCTGAAATCTCCCCGTCTCCAGCTTTGCTCCATTCCCCCTAGTCCTGTCACTGCCTGATATCCTAAGAAGTCCCTCCCCAGCTTTTTAGTAGGCCCTCTTCAGATACTGGAAGATAGATAAGACAGTGTGGCTATGTCTGCAGAATCTGTTGGTCTCTCTCTCTCTCCTCCCAGCTTCTGACTGGATCTGTATAACGCAACTAATCATTCTGCTTCTAGTCCCCCTGGCCGATCCTTCCAACTCACCTTGTACATAAGGCAGATTCTGGGATAAGAGAGAAGGTGGAAGGGTGGTTGGGAACCCTTCTTGGGGACTCCGATGTCTGGGAGGGGTATTGTGTTTCTGTATTACTTTTAACTTGTATATTTCTGTATATAGCTGTAAATATCTGTTATATATTGTAAATATCTGCTTGCATATTGTGCTAAGCTGTAAATATAAAAGCTTCATTCCTTAACTTCCAGCTATCTGAATCTAGTCTGGGTGATTTCATTGTGTGGGAGGGTGGGTAACTCCCAAACCATCACAACTTCAAACATCTGAATTTACATCAGTGAACATTGATGGAGCTATTTTGGATAACTTTGGATTTTTGCCTCCCATTTTGCTTGTACCAGAAGTCAAGTGTATTCATAAAGATCCACTCGTATTTAAAATGTTTGTCTCACATATAGCCCTATCCATGCCTAGCAGAGCAGTGCCCTTGCATAGTGCTTTCTGAACATGGAAGGAGGAAAACAAACCAAGAACACCAACAGTAATGATACTTGCAAGACAATTTCAGGAGTGATTTATGCCAGTAATCAAATAGTTCTCGTCTCCGTTTCTTCCACCAGGATCTCTTTTGTACTGGCTAATGTATTCTTAACAGACTAAAAGAACATGCAAGACTCTATGCTCTTTACATGCCATAAGCTGCAGTCTTAACCATTAGAGCAGGCTTCTCTTCTTCATTTCTAATTCACAGTGTCTCTAGTGGCTATATGCTTAAATAACCCCCCACCCCCCTCCAAACTTCACAAAGTGGTCCTGCTGCTTCTGATAGTAACCTGTTGCCCTGCCTTTTGCATTACGGCTTTTCCAGATTCCATCTGGAATTGTCTGACTTGCCCAGGATCTGCTAAACGGATTTTACTGTTGCACAAACCAATTGTAGATTTAAGCTTACTCTTTGCTGTGTACGCACGAGTTTAACGTGCCCACAAACGGTCTGTCTAGTAACTGTCTTGTCCTGCCCACTTTGGATCCATAAGTGTTGTCAGGCCTGAGATGTTTTCTTTTCAACCATTTCAGACTACTTTTTGCTCTAGCTACTACAATGCTAATGCTAAACCATTTTACTAACAATAGTACAGAGGAGAAAGAACTTAATTTGTAATTTGTGAAGCAGATAACGTGCTTTCGAGTACAATTTGCAACTAGTATGCTCTCTAAGGTAGAAACATTTATTAACAATGTTCAAATGTTCCAAATCTTCAAATCTGATCCTATTTCTGCTTTCTTCTATTTAAACCACACTTAGTTTAGGATCAGTTTTTGACTGATTTAATGGTAGCCACTCCGTTTTGTCTGGATAGTCTGTCAATGCTATGAAGAAGTCTAACTATGAATGTTTAGCTAAAAAATAATTTGCAGGATAAGAATAGAAGTAGCATTTAGTTAATTTCACTCATATTTGCTTAAAACACAACTCAGATTTTGTACCTTAAGTAATAATTTTTGCCTCCTGAAATCTTAAATGTTAACTTGCTATCCTTTTGCCTTTTTGGAATTACTGTAAACTGAAGCCACACAAATTGTTTCATTGTAGTCGTTCAGCATCTAAGGAAAAGTACATCAGTAAGATCATATAGCAGTAAAAATGCACCAGATTCGGTTTCACAGATGACATGTGCGTGATCTAAATCATTAAAAGCTATCTTAACTAAGAAACACAATCCACATTCTTCGCCTTTCATGGTATAAACTTCCATTTGCAGGGTGGGTCTGTCACAGGCTCCATCCTCCATCAATGATTACTTCATTACCAGTCATGTAGGCAGACTGAAATGACAAAAAGTAACAATCATTTTAGCCAAATTTGAAGGGGTTTTAATTACAAGGAAAGTTGTTGTTTTTTTTTTTCCTATATAAAAAAATTTCCTTTTATACACTTTATTGTCCTACAAAAGTTTCTGAATCTGAGTCATTGGCCTTGTTTTCTGTGTCAGCATGGAAGTATATTAAAATAAATTGGAAAACTGGAATTCTGTCTGCACACAACTGGAAATCCTCTGACCAGTCTGGAAAAAAAAATGGGTAGCTTTACAGAAGCACTAAAGCCAAGATCAGAATGAGAAACAAATTACTGACAGATAGCAACATTATGACTGAATTAATCCCATTAAAGTATTGTATTATGCTCAGTAAAGCTGCTGGACAAGTTCGGAGGCCTCCAATCCAATTTCAGGTTTATAGTAACATTCATAGCATCCAAAGTAACCTTGGTGTTCTCATTAGCGTTGGTGTTTGAGGTGGTCATGAAGAGTCGGGTGTGTAACAGCTTTGGTGGGTCTCTTGTTTTTCTTCTGCTGAAAGGGCAGATTGATTCAGAACTTAGCCCTTTTAGCCAAGATCTCCATCAATTCTACACAAATCTTTGCTCTTGAATAGTCAAGGTAGTTGATGACTAATAATTCTGCCTCCTTAAAACATGATCCAGCTGGGTTCAGCTAGGAAAGGAAGTTGAGCTCACTAAAAGAAACCTCATAAGGTTTCTTTATTTTTGTAATCGTTCAGCTCCAAGGCGACATAAATCCTCCTAAAGCAAATCCTCTCTATTGGGAAGCAGCAAACTAGCATGGGGTTCTGTGACAGGAAACTTTATTGTTCCATACTTACTTCATCAGAGGCCAAGTACACAAAGAGATGGGCCACTTCTTCAGCAGTTGCCATCCTACCAGTCTTCTGTCTGTCTAGAAAGTCTTTCAATGCCTAGACAGCACAATAGCATTTGGTCTATCAAAAATAAAACTCAATTATTTTAATCCCATTAGTATGACATGTACAAAGAAATACTGAAAACATGCCGTAAGACAAAACTTTCTTTAGTGTGCTGAGTAGGGAACTTATGATAGGAAAACAAATTACAAGATTAACTGGGGTATGAATTTCAGGTTGAAGAAAACAGAAGGCTGAGCCTCAATCTCTGGTTCCAGCGCAAAGCCAACAGAAGCCCCTCTCTCTTTGGTGCTGGATATTAGCAGGCCCTTCAAGTGAGGACTCTCAGTTGTCTACTCAGTATGGTCAAGCATCCCAAATGACTTTGAAATGCACAGGCCAAGATGTGCTTTCTGTCACGGTTTCATACTGCTTTGTGGCTGCCCCCTGCCACAGAGGAAAGCATCTTCTACTTTTGTCTTATTAGATACTGTAACCATTAATTGCAAAGGCTTCTGCGTATGACACACCTGCTGTATTCACAAAGCAACAGTGCCTTTCGGAGGCTTTCTAAAGACCTAAGCAAAAACTGACGAAACTACTCTCAAGGGAGACAATACTGCTGTCATTGTTACTCTGAAACAGGCCATTCTTGAGCATGGGCAGAAGCACCACTACGCTTCTTGTGTTTTTTTAATGGAGTTAAACATATGTACACACAGGATCAAGCCAATAAGTTGCTTTCTCACCTGTTCTGGATTAGGCTGAGCTTTGATTCTTTCCTGTAAGGATGGTGTGTCAACGGTTCCTATGCAGAATGTTGAGTTCAGTGTTAAAAATCAACTGCATTAACAATCATGACAAAAAAAAAAAGCAGTTCTTTGGTTCTATCTGTATGTCTGCAAACTGCTGCTTAGCTTTGTATTATGATTCCAGAGGAAGACTGCAGACCTATCAGCATCGCATAGGACTTTAAATTTAAACCAAAAAGCAAGACTTCTGAGAATGAGATTCAACACTTTTCACATGGTTTATCACAACAACTATCCCCATAGCTGGCTGTGTTGGTTTGAGCTAATTGGAGGATCTGAGTGACAAATTAGACTATTGGCTGAGAGAGATAAACACAATGTGTCACTTCACCGAGTTTTACTGAGAAGAAAACAAAATTTGTTTTTAAGAACTGTTCTCGAAACAACCAGATTAGCAGAGGGCTTCTGACCATTCGGCATGGCAGCTGCTTCTCCTTTGTCTCCTTTGTCTCTCTGTCTTTTAGCTAATTCAGCGTAAAACTACTAAATACTTTCTACTAATCCCCCTGGACAATCTACTTCAGCTCATCTGCAGCATCAATTGGTGGTGAGATAAGACTGGGGAAGGGGGGAAAGGTGGTAGGGGGGGTTTGGTTACCCTCCCTTGGGGATTTTGATCTCCGGGAGGGGTGTGGTGTCTGTATTACCTTCTTACTGTATATATCTGTAAATATCTGTTATATCTTGTAAATATTTGCTTGTATATTGTGCATTGCTGTAAATATAAAGCTTCGTTTACCAACTTCCAGTGTTTTTGAGTCCTAGTCAGGGTTTACAAAAGGTGAGGGGGGCAGGTAACTGCTAAACCACTACACTGGCCCTTACCTGCTTCTAACTTCCTAGACTGTACCTTTGAGAATAAACACTGAGACACTGTGTCATGCATGTATCGTCTACATGGGCTGGGCTAACAGACTGAACATACAGCTTTACTACAAAAGCAGCAACTTCTCTATTTTAAGAATTGTTTCAAGCAAGTACTGTTCTTTTTGACTGCCAGTATCTTCCCTTGCCACTTACATGTCTGTCCCTTGTTAGTGATGTCAAATAGATGAGGCCTTGAGCAGCTGAGTCTAGATGAGAGGCATCCTTGCCCATGGCAGGGAGGTTGCAGCAGATGATATCTAAGGTCCCTTCCAACTTAAGCCATTCTATGGTACTATGATTCTAACTAACAGTGGGTCTTCTAACATCTGCTCCCAGTTTACAAAGCCATGTAAGAATACTTACCAGGACACACGCAGTTGCATCTGATGCCTTGCCCAATGAAATCAGCAGCCACAGACTTCGTCAGCCCAATAACTGCTGCCTTTGAAGTACTGTATACACATCTGTTCACAACTCCTTATGGGAGGACATCAGCATAAAAGCAATAAGAAACATCCAAGAGAAAGTCAGCTTTGCTCAACATGCACCTGCTTCTGGACTCCAGCACTTCCTGTAGCACCTGTAGTCTCCCCAGCAGGCTAACTAGAATGCTGGCTACCATTACTCTACTCAGGCATACACCAGAGCAAAGCACACAGTCTTTCAATGGTTTAAGTCTAGAAATGTTAAAGCAAACAAAGATTTAGGGTCTGCAAAAATCTGATAGTCACCAGCAAGTTGCCTTGGGAAGCATAGCTATGTTGATGTAACTAATTTTGTCGTTGTTTCTCTGAAGAACACATGTAGAAGGTATTACTGGAAACAATTCCTTTGTAGTTAATACAAAGAGGTAAAACAGGATGCTGCAAAAACATTCAGGACACAAATTCATAAAAGCTCAAACGCAAGGATCTTTGTGTTTCTTGAGTTTCCCATTTCTGTCCTTGTGTGTATACCCAAGTTGACATGGACAGAGGAATCGAGTGCACCCTCAGCAAGTTTGCAGATGACACCAAGCTGTGTGGCACAGTTGACTTGCTGGAGGGCAGGGATGCCATCCAGAGGGACCTGGACAGGCTGGAGAGGTGGGCCCAGGCTAACCTCATGAAATTTAACAAGGCCAAGTGTAAGGTCCTGCACCTGGGGCGCTGCAATCCCAAGCACAAATACAGGCTGGGTGGTGAGTGGCTGGAGAGCAGCTCTGAGGAAAAGGACCTGGGGGTCTGGGTGGATGAGAAGCTCAACATGAGCCTGCAGTGTGCACACGCGGCTCAGACAGCCAACCGTGTCCTGGGCTGCATTAAGAGAGGCATTACCAGCAGGGCAAGGGAGGTGATTCTCCCCCTTTACTCTGCTCTTGTCAGACCCCACCTAGAATACTGTGTGCAATTCTGGAGCCCCCAGCACAAGAAGGACATGGAACTGTTGGAGAGAGTCCAGAGGAGGGCCACGAAGATGATCAGAGGGCTGGAGCACCTCTGCTATGAGGACAGGCTGAGGGAGTTGGGGCTTTTCAGCCTGGAGAAGAGAAGGCTTCGGGGAGACCTTATAGCAGCCTACCAGTATCTGAGGGAGGCCTACAGGAGGGGTGGGGAGGGACTGTTCACAAGGTCTTGTAATGACAGGACGAGGGGGAATGGGTTCAAATTGGCGGAGGGGAGATTTGAACGGGATGTTAGGAAGAAATTCTTCACAGTGAGGGTGGTGAGGCACTGGAACAGGTTGCCCAGGGAGGTTGTGTCTGCTCCCTCCCTGAATGTGTTCAAGGCCAGGCTCGATGAGGTCTTGAGCATTCTGATCTAGTGGGAGGTGTCCCTGCCTGTGGCAGGGTGTTGGAACTGGATGATCTTTGAGGTCTCTTCCAACCTAGACCATTCTATGATTCTATGATTCTATGATATCTTCACTTTTTTTTAGACTTGCATTTCTGTGCACGATTGGCAGCCTCCTCTAAATTCAAAGTTGTGCAGCATTTAAGTTGCTTTCCCATAATCTGAAAGATTTCTATAAGGAATTCCCTAACAAGCTACTGACCTTTAATGCTGGATGCCACAGAAGACATATTTATAATATTTCCAGATTTCTGTTGAAGCATCTGCAAAGGAATACTTAGGTCATTCAAACATAAATAGTTTTATCATCACCAGGGCCAGCACAATAGTCCATAACTACTCGCAGAACATCCTTTTATGCAATTGATAAGCAGGGTAACAAAGCTGAATTGGCATGAAAAATGCTTACCTGTTCTTGATCTATCGACTGCAATAGTAAAGGAGAATCTAAAATTCTCCCTAGGTTATCCTAAAGGAAAGGATTTTTTTTCCTGGATAGCAACTTCAGAATCATTGCCCTCTTGTCACCACAATGTTACCCCACAGACACACCAGCTCATGCCAGCTAACAATGCACTGATTCACGTCTCCATAAAACACAACTTTCTAACACCTTTGAATCGTAGCTAAATTTCTTTAAGTTACAGTCTGCCTTTTCAGAGGATCTCAAAACTTGAAAGGAGAAAAGCTGTTATAATGAACCTTTAAAATGAAAATCAGCTATTAAAACAAACCAAACAATCAACCTAACCAAACAAGGAGGACTGGAACAACACTAGAGAGAGCAGCTGTCATCCAGTTGTGGTCACAGCTTTCACTTCTGGCCTTTGCATTTATAGGAGCTCAGGCACTTACAGTCCCAAACCTAGGTGCTACATGAAACACACTAATAGTCCTCAAGCTGCTGTCCAATTGAATATTTGCTCTTGTATAAGTATCACGTTGGCATCAGTGGCACTGAATTGTTTCACAAGATAGTTTCCAGACTTACCTAAAATTTATATTCATGTACATATAAATATTTTCCAGTAGTGACATTGTGCAGCTGTGTGCTGTAGTATAATGGTAGCACTGCATTGTGTCAGTTCCCTGTCTACTCTGCATGTAAAGGATTTTAGTTACAAATTACATAGGTTAAAACTCCTGAATCAACCTCCTCTGCCATAATCTTTAGCTAGGTTGTCTGCTTGAAGGATTACACAACACAGAGGGTGTTCAGGAGTAGGATTGCTATAATCCAAGAGCCTCCTCTATACAAAGTTGCGTATTTGCCTTTTTATCTCAAACCCCATGCTGTCACGGTGGCAACAGCTTAGACATCTTACGCTCTAAACAACGCAACACAACAGAGAGTAGATCTCTCAGTGCTGAGAGAGAGTCTAATAAACATATACAAATATATGAGGGCTGGATGTCAAGAAGGAAGGGACAGCCTCTGCTCAGCTGTGCCCTGGGATAGGACAAGGGGCAATGGATGTAAAGCACAGCACAGGGAGATTCACCTCAATGTGAGGAAGAATCTCTTTACTGTAAGGGTCGTGGATCATCAGAACAGGCTCACCAGAGAGGTTGTGGAGTCTCCTATGAAGACTTTCAAGACCTGTGCTACATTATGTGGTCCTGCTCTGGCAGGTGGATTAGACTCGAAGATAGCAGGGCTGGTTGACAGGGCTTTAAACGGGTTATGAAGGG
>VWZI01012578.1:0-10661 GCA_013396835.1 Psilopogon haemacephalus
CTCCACACCTCCCCATCACCCCCTTTACCTGTTTTGGCAGAGGAACTCAGTATTCTGTTGAGTAGGTGTGACTGAAATAAATAGATGAACTCAGTTTGAAAATGAGTAGTAAATACAATGTAATTCAAAGTCTATATAGTCAAACATATTTCTCTATAAGTTAGATACTTATCAGGACAAAAGCTTTTCTATTTGTTGTTGAAACATGAAATAGAGACTCGACTGGGGGGAGGGGGGAAAGTCTTCATGTAAATAAGCTATTTTTAATGTAGCTTCTCTTGGGAGAAGTTTCTTATATCCAAAATTTTAAAACTTCTAAAGCAAACAACCATGTCCTGAAACTAAAGCATTCAGTGTTTAAATAAAGCAACCTAACAGCAAGAAATGTATATTTTTTTTTATTTCTCTCTGTTCAGGTTTGTTCCCATTTAAGTAAACAGCAGAACATTTTATCAATTTCCAGTCATATTTCAATTTCCTGCCGTATATTCTTCAATAAATTGTGTGTGAGATGAAGTAATTTGTTTAAATTTAAGAAAATAATGTTATCTGTTGCTCACAGTTTTATTGAAATGCTTATTATTCAGAGAGCAAGAAAGATTTGTGCTCTTTTTCTGAATCCAAACCCATTATAATTTTAACATTAACATTTTTGACAAGACAATAATATAGATATTAAGCATGTTTTCCTTATCTTCTATAACCTCCACTTTTCAGATATTAAGGAATACTTTTTTACAGTAAGAGTTTAAAATGGTTTTAAAACATTTTTCCTTTCCACACCTATAAAGCAAATTCTCTTTTCAATATAAGAATTTTTAATACTGTGAAACTAATTTTGATTATGTCTATAGTTAGAATTTATTTCTTCCAAACTAAGAGTCGATGGAATCTTCAGACATAACCAGTAATAAATGCAACTACAATATGTCAAGTGTTTTGCAATATATCTATACTGTGAAAAGGGAAAAAATAATCTTCAAAAGGAAGAAATGGAAGATAGGTCTATTGAGATATGAAATAAATGAAACGTGCAATAGTGATATTAGTAAGTCATTCAAACAACCTACAAAAGACCCGGAAGTACAGGTTACATTCTTTCTGTCTCTCTTTCCCTGTGTCCATTCTCTTCACATCCCTTATTTGCTGGAGTTAATGAAAAGTATGAGCCTGACACAGGAATCAGTGGGGAAGACTTTCAAAAACCTGTCTGGGATATGCCCTTTCTAAAATACATAATTGCAATATACTTCTGTATCCTTAAAACATGAAAGTGTCATCTGGAAATGTGATTAGCATATAGCATTATCAGTTTATTGGGAGATTGAGGAATAAAATATGAAAAGGCACCTGAACTAATAAAATATTTTGTTTAATAATATATTTGCAGAATAAAAAATCCCCAGTGTCATGCATTTAACTAAATGCGGTCACCTATCACATAGACATCTTCAGCTAAGCTAGCTTTCTTTAGTCAGTAACATCAAATAAAGCTCCATGAAATTAATTTCATATCTCCTTAAAGAAAACTTCTAAAGTGGGCTGGATAGGCTGTACTCTTAAAGTGTTTTTTCTTCTTTGTTGATGATAGAGGAAGATTAAGTTTCTAACTGATCTGGATACCTATGCAGCAGGTCTTCATGGCATCAGTTTGTATACAGTAAATACATGGAAATAGTTCCGTATTGAACAAGGTTTATTTTACTTTAAGACTATAAACATATTTGAGAACATCTTAAACTCCGATTACTGTCATTATTGAATAAATCCTCTTTGGGACTGTCAGAAAGTGACAAATGTAATAGACTACAGCAATTCTTTCATATTTACTACAGCACTATTTTGTTTGTTTGCTCTTGTCCCAGTAGGCTGCTACAGAAATTCCAGTTTCTGACAATAACTATACAAAATGCAAGAGTGTCTAGTAAATTCTTTAATCCAGTTAATATATCTAGTATATCTGTTAATCTATTAATTCTGCACTTAACTGCAGCAGTAGTCTCTTGAGTGTCACATGGTCTATTTTCATGAATGCAGACTTCAAATATATTTATCTACTTCCTGTGTTATCTGAATAGAAGGTGCATTCTGTATGATAACTCAAAACTAGAATATATACATATCAATAGATATATTGACTTCAGAAAATGAAGGATTAGATTCTTAGCTGATAGTTTTGTGTCTATGCCAAATACTAAAGCCATTTTTATAACACCAGACTATGTGTTGTGAAAGAGCCTCAAAGCTGGTCAATGGATAGCTGAGTTACTTCATATCAACCCATTAAGTACTGTCTTATGAAACAGAAAATCAAATCAAAACAAAGCCAAACAAATAAAAGCAAATAAACAAAAATCATGAACAATCCCAAACCTGAAAGACAACAAGCAAACAAATCCCCTAAACCCTTTCAGTATGAGTTTAACACATAGAAATGAAACTTTCTATTTTACAGTATTTTACTACCAGTATATAAATAGAACATTCATTAGTCATTTATAAACTGTCAAGTCACTACGCAGAAGTTTTGTATTCCTTGCAATATGCAAGCAATTGTTTATGGCTTATGATACATTTTGAGCAAATTGCAGTTTTGCAGAGAAGATCGACTCTGATTGGCTTGATTTATATCAAAACCCTAAACTACCATTGAAAATATCTTCAGAAGCATTGAAAATTTCATGTTGACAGTGAGTGGGGTGTTTTGGCCCGTTACTGCTTGTAATTTAAAATGTTGTCACTGTCACCTCTCACCTCAATATTAGGTAACAATTATGCATAAGTGACTCCAAAACAGTGATGAAGGAGTGCACAAGAAGATGATATATGCATACAGATAGATGTCTGATGGAGTATTTGTATGATGATGTGAAAAAAATTTCAAGTGTGAAATTAGAGACTCTTAGACTAGAAGAGGGAAATGCTATTTCACATCCTAGTGAACAAATGTTCATTGTTTAATAACACAGCTTAAGCCTGTATGGAACTTTTTCTAGTCCTTTAAAACTTCTTTCATTATACTTCTGTCTTAAAAGACAATGTGTCTTTTCTTTTGAAAATCTTTTGTCTGACATCTCCCTGGCCTTTAATCTTAATACTGTCTTCTTTGAGGATACTTCAACTTTTTAACTTCATGAAGTGTCTTACAGATTGGGAAATAATAATCTGCTCTTCTCCAGTTCATTCTCAGAGATCAGAAATAGTTTTCAGCTGTCTCTAAAGACATACTTTTAAAAATGTGTTTTAAGTTCCTTCATTTGTCAAACACTCCTATAGAAGTGCAACACAGAAAACTCAGCAGAAGTAGCTTTATCAGAAATAATGTTATGAAAAGCAAAATCTCATTTTAACTCACTGTGATTAGAATAATAAAACAAAAAACAACAGAAATATCTATACAGAGGAACTTCAAATTAAGAAATGAAAAACACATTTCTTTCCATTAAAATAACAATAATTCTTTTTTATTTGTGCTCTTCATTTGTTTCATACATGTTGAATGTCATTCCTGCATTTTCCCTTTAAAACTATAACATTAACCAAAAAATTATGTCAGCTGTGTAGTGTTCTACTGTCCTTCATGTCTAGTTCTTTCTGCCCATAAAATCACATTAATTTATAAAGATAATTTCTGAGAACTAAGACCTAGAATTTAATCCCTTGAAGTTTGACTATAATTCAAATTAACCCAAAAGTATCCATAAATTCCACATATTTTTTTCCTTCTAGATTCTACTCCACAAAAAACAAATTATATGTGAAAAGCCAGAATGCTTCTCTTATCCTAAGCATCTATTTACTATAAAATCAATGGCAAACACATACTGGTTTTGGTTCAGAGAACTAGGTGATTATGGAATGGAGTGAATTTATGGAGTCATGTGTTATCCAGAGACCACTTAGAGTACAGTTGAAAGCAGTACTCTTCAGTCACTTTTCCTTAAATCAATTCAAAGAAAAATGTGTCCATATAAGTGCAGAGTCTTAAGTTTGATAGTTTAGAAGAATAAGTCCTCTCATGCTTCCAGAAATCTTTCCTTAAAACTATGATACTTCTCACTTATTTCCTAAACAAATTGCTTCAGGCAATCTGCTGGCCAGCAGCCCATGAAAAATCCCTTAAAATATCTTTAATAGCACTTTCCTGAAAAGGCTTTTATATGAATGTTGATGTGACAATATAAAAGAGAATACGACTTCTTTCCTCGGTTGTTGCTGTCATTGTTTTGGGTTGCATAATTACAGTATGTGCAAGTTTCAACTGGATACTTTTGCTAAATACTCAACAAACCCAAATCATTGCTAATATAAAATTCTATACAGGAAAAAAAATATTCTAATGAATATACACAAAGCTGTAATCACTAATATTATCAGGATTATATATTATTCTCAAAGTACTATAGAACACATTCAGTAATTTTGACAAGGATCCTACAGTGAAATGTTTTTCTCATTTTGTAATTATATCTGACACTGCACTCATTTTCTTTTTTCAAATGATCAAACAAGATCTTAGCAAGAATAAATTACAGAAATTGACAATCTTTGTTACTCATTCTGTTGGAAATTGCTCAACACTTGGTAGTTGTCAAAAGACAAGACAAAAGTAGTTATTAATAAAATGACTGAAAACAAACAAAAAAATAATCAGTTATGAAAGTGTATTGTACATGTATTCTAGGATATAGTTTCATTTACTCAACTTGTGACACAAAAAATATTTTTAAAAATAAGTTCTATAAGTCACCTTATAAAAATATGTCCAAGTGAAACAATTTTAGAGATGCCAATGTGTCTCAAGGGGTTAAAGAGTACAGGTGATGAGAAGAGTTTGGATCATGAGTTGCAACTAATCACCTAGCTGGTAAACAAAGTATGCCATCTTCCTAGGAAAGAGTACTTCTATCCCTAGGAAACTCCACGTGGTTTTAACCTTCCTGCCCTAGAAGGGATACAGAAAAACTAGAAAATTACCAAGAACAGAGATTCAAAAAATATTTTCACATATGAAAAACTGAATAGATTACATCTCCTCATTGGAAAAGAGACAACTGAGATAGAACATCACTGTGGGAAGAAAGAAGATTATCATGTGATTATTCACTATTTCCCATACCAGAGAAACACAGCCATAGCCAGTGAAATTATTTGGCAACAGGCTCAGCTCAGACCAAAGAATGTCACAAAATGCTTTCTGAATTGAAAAAGGGATTAGCTTGATGTATGGGGGGAGAGTCTATCAGGAGCTTTTAAAAATTAGTCTTGTGCCTAACCTGCAGCTTAGAAGTTCTTAATCCTGATGATTGTCAGAAACTGATAGGATATAAAAGGGAAATTGCTGTATAATATTTTCCATTTTCCCCTAATCTTTCTATAAGATATTTCTAGTTACTACTTCAACAAACTAGCTTTTGGGCTAGACAAACCTTTGATCTGACCCTGCACAGCTGCTCCTGCACTTTCAAGTTACAGAACCGTATTGTCTTTCTGAACAGAGAAAAATAGAAGGAAACTGTTATGGAAGGCTAATAGGCCTATTAGATGTTTGGGCTTGCCCCACCCTTCTGCTGATGGGGAAAGCAAGGGCAGGAATGTCATGGTAGACCTGAAGGATCAAAATAGGCCTGTACGTGTGCTGGCTTGCCCAGACATGTTTTTCTGCCTTAACTCTGTTTATGGGGAAGAAGCAACTGTTGGGAAAAGGGACAAAAGGCATGGTGCCATGGAGTCTGAGCACCTTGGCTTATATAACTTGTTTTCCTCTTGCTTGCAACCCATGGTAAGCAAGTTGCATGCTAAGCATGTGCTGGGCCTGTGCTCTTCCCCCATATGGTATAAGCAAACCTATGCTTTCACCCAAATATGGTAAAACTTGGCTTACTGCCACTCTGATTGGATATGCTATTGTCCAAAAGGGTTCAATCATCCTCAGGCATTGATAATAAAAACAGATAAGCAGATAACACAGCTTGCTTTTGCCATGCTTATGTTTCTGCCATGATTTTGGTATTATTCGGTGTTCTGCATTCATGCCTGTAATGCCTTATTATTGTTATATAGCAACATAAGAACCCTGGAACTGTTTCTTCATGCAATTAGCGGCATGAGATACACTTCTGCTGAGACATATAGCAAGATGTCTGCCTACACCTGCAGCAACCTGTATCTCCTGAGGATGACCAAGCCTAGAGTCACACAGATTGTCAAAAGCCAGGAACAGGTCAGAAAACCATCTGCCCAACTCTCCTTCACCCAGCCATCTTTTGAGCCGGGGGTGGAGCAGTCTCAGTCACAGTCAGAGCAACTGCCACAGCAGCAGCAGCCAGCAGCCAGCAGCCAGACCAGCCAGAAACCCCTGCAAGTATTCTGGGTACATTCAGTTTAGTGATAACCCAACAAGATGGGAGAAGTAATACTTGTGAGTAAAACCTTAAGCTTTGCATATTACCTAGATTCTGCCCTAAGCAGAAAGGGGCCCTGAGTTCCATCTAGTGGCCAAGCTGCCGTATTGACCGCATGAGATCTTCCAGTGTGTGTTAGTTAAAATTGAATTGATTGTTTATGCATATTAATAGATACTTCTAGGTCTAGATATTGTTTATGTAATTGTTCCAGAACTGCTACAATAGAATCTGTTTAATATAAGTGGTCGAGGGTGGAAAAGTTTGGATACTGAAAATTAATAAAAAATATTAATTTTGGGAAATCATATTGCATTAATTAATCATAACCCCCTCCATAACAGGAGGAAAAATGCTTGGGCCATTGTCTGTTCCCTACATGATAAAGAGGTACCCACAGATATTTAGGTACTTGTTAATGTCTTGCCCAAATAAGTGTAAGCAAACCCTAGTTTTATCTAATATGGTCAGTTTTTCAAATGCCATTTTGATTGGTAAATCTCTGTGGCCAAAAGAGCCATTACACTTGGGCAAATAATATAAATTGAGCTAAGTTGCAAGCTCTGTGGTGCCTCTGCCTCACTGCTCTGCGTCAGTGTGTGCTGCTACGCTCTGTGTTCTGCTCTGTTCAGACAGCATGCTTCTGCCTCACTGCTCTCAGCTTGGAAAACGTGCTCTGCTCTGCCTCGTGCTTCAGACCAGCTTAGGCCTGATGTTTTGGGCTTGAACTACCTGGAAACTTAAGTGCCTCACAATGTGGTGAGAAGTGCCACTGACATCATGCTCTCTGCACATCCACAAGAAACCCTGCCTGCGCCTCTGCAAACCTCTGTGCCAAGAGGTCAGAGACTGCCTGCCTCTTCCCAGTACCCTGCTAGATCCTGGGAAGATTTAGAAGCCTCTCAATAGCTATCAAGATGATGAGAAGTTCCAACACTGCCACAAAAGAGTCAGGAACTATGTCTGAATTCTATTTCACCACCTTGAGTAGAACAGACTTTCCCTAGGGCTCCAGGCTGCCTATTTATAAGTGGGGCAAAGCCACATTCTGGTTAAACCTTTTCTAATATTCTGATTCTCCTAAATAATGAATTGCCCATAAGCATCCTTGTGAAGACTTTCCTGACCAAATTAGAACTGAAATTTAGCTAGTTTGTATATAGTTTGTGAGCATGACTTTTTGGAAATAAAAATAACTACATATTTCATAATTCCTGCCTTATTAGTTGACCCAACTAATTTAGAAATCTACTATCAAATCTTTTATTAAATAAATACATATAATGATTATATTAGTCATGTTAACTGATTTACTTTGTCATTATTTATGCTATAATTCCTGTTTTCAAATTAGATTACAAACTTATTGTCAGTATCATTCCGATTGCAGGATATTACATGCTATTTGCAATTTAGACATACTGGACTTTGCTCCCATTTATTCCCCAAGTATGATACAAATCAGTGTACTGAGTTCAGTGTTGTAAACCAGAATTTTACTTCTGAGTTTCAAAGCATCTGGAGAATTTACATATATAGTGGAAAGTTGCCCTCTTAAGTTTTCACTACAAATCCGTCACATAGAGGCTTCATTAATTCTACCCATGTCACCTGAAATTCCACATGCTGAAAAAGTACAAAATATTCAAGAGTTCATGTGTCCAAGAAGAGAATTACACTTTAAGTTTTACTATACTTTGGTTTTGTTAGAAACGTTCCTGCAACACTACCTGCACCCTCCCTCTGGTGTTTGGTGAGGGGGATTTAAGTATGATACATTTGGAATTTGGGTTGGGTTTTTTTGTTTTTTGGTTTTTTTCTGAAGAAATAGACTATGTCAAAGATGTTAAAAAAGAGGTAGTTTTCAAAAGAAACAAACCATTTGTTTCCTTCAGGCCTTTTTCCTTAAGGAAAATGTAGGGGGTGGGGGAGAAAAGAAGAAAGAAAAAGAATTACACTGGCTTTTCATTTTTGTTTCATTTCTTAGTAACATAATCCTAAGGCAAATACTCAGAGAATATTCCTTTCCACACAGAAGAATAGCATTTATGTATGAATCAGATCAGAATTTACAATGACTCTTTGCTGATTTTTTTTATGGAGAAGAGAACCACAATAAATCCTTCTGAATGAAGGAAAAAAAGAATAGGATAAGCATTTCATTTTCAGTAAAAAATACCAAGTAGATGGTTTGAAGAACTTTCCATTTGCAATGGTGTGTCCTCTGTAACATATCCTAAAACTCAAGGGGTGTGGGAATGCAAAATAATGAGTAGTCTGGCCTTGGTTCACATGGTTGAGGAAAACAATCTAATGAAGGTCTCTGGCTCTCATAACATGGCAGCTGCCTCCCACAAGGGTACGAGATAGTGAAACATCTGGTTAGAGAATAACAGGTTATTATGAATATTAATGAATGGGGCTGTGCTTAATTATGCCAACGAATTAGTATGCTTCTGATTAGCATGGACAGCATTCTGCAGAGCTCATGTTACCAATCAGAATTTAAGCATGTTGTTTTAGTCTGATAAGAAAACACTATGAAAGAACTATCCTGTCACTAATAAAGGGTTCAACTTTATACATCATATTGGTGTGCTTGAGTCTTTTGGGCCCTGCATGTAAGGATGAACCTGACAAAGGGGAACCAGGGTACTATGCCAAAATTATACATACTCAAGTCTTCCACCTTTTTCTGAACTTACCCTGATACCAAAGTCAGTCTTTGGATCTTCAGCTGGAGCAGACTGTCCTGATTTGAAGATCTCAAGCTTAGAACATTTCACTATGCAGGAGGTGTCAATGAGGAGTAAAACAGAGTCTGATTATTCAGAGGTAAAGCAGTGGCTGGAGTAGGCTCAGAATGCACAGTGATTCTGTCTGGGCTATCCACATTTCACATGCAGATTGAAGAGCTGCACATGTAATCAGAAGGATAATTCATTTAATGCTTTTATATTTACTTGTGAACTGTCATTTTATTTTCTTTCTGTATTCGCCTCTCAAATTCTTGCAGGTAGATAATTCTGAATGTTAGCACTAGAGTTGTTCTCACATATACCATACTGGGGAAATACATATGACTGTTACAGTTCTGTTCAGGTTTGTTCAGATGCTATCCCTATACTAACAGACTATTGCCAGCAGGCATTTTACTTCATCTTATGTCAGGGTTGCACATTAGATTAAACATTATTCACATAATTTGTTTTACTATTGGATTGTGTTGTGTATTCACGGCAAAGAGACATCTGAGAATAGTAGGCTTTACCAGAAATTTTCAGGAAACAGATATTGTCTACGTTTCATACTTGTACATGAATGCAAACCAGATTTTTTAAAAAAGCAAGAAGGCATGCTGTATGATGTATATAAAGCTGTTCTGGACAAAGTCTTAGAAAATACAGCACAGCGTGCCCTGGGGAACATTTCAGTGCTAGCAGAGGAATGGTCTACGAAATTTATTAGACTTTATCCCACCCTAGCATTATGACTCAGACAGGCCTGGCTAAGGTACAAGTCCTAGCAGTGCATATACTGTTATTGCTACCAAGCCACACTGGTAATGCTTTCTACCTGCACTGAGCAGAGAATAGCATTGTTGAGCACTCCTACAGTCCACCCTTAGTAAAATGTCCTGGGCAGCAACAAACACACTCAAAATATTCTGGATGGCATTTGGCTCAATGATGCTAAAGGGGAAGTCAATGATAATCAGTGAATGCATTAAACAGTTACTAGGAGATTACAAACAATTTGAAACAAAAGAACAGGCTTGAAAAGCAGCATCGAAGTTGAAGATCTGTAATGAGGAGGAATAGTGTGGGCAGGTGCTGTGGGTTCTGCCTGAGCTAAGAGGCACTACCTTCTCCAAGGTGCCCTGTGGCACTTCATGTGTGTGTGTATGTGCATGTACATGTACTGGAATCATCTGGGCTTAATTACAAGAGTACATTCAAAAACTTGTGTGTTTGTTAATACTTGCGATCCATACCAATCCTGAATCTGCAGTTCACCGATTCCTGCTTAATTTTGTGTTTAGAAATCAATAAAGCACTTTGATCCTGTCTTGGTTTAAACTACATAAAAAGAGTGTTTTTAAGCCTGCAACAAGGACCATAAAGAGAAATGGACAATATTTCCCTGGAATGCTAGGCCTATGTAGATTGATAGATTAGGTTAGGCCTATTCAACAGGCCTGGCACTGTGTGTGTGTCCTGGTATGAGGTGACATATACCCTAGAATTGGTCCAACCT
>VWZI01012583.1:0-13613 GCA_013396835.1 Psilopogon haemacephalus
GGGTTCTAAAAAGGTGGGGGGGCAGGTTACTGCAAACCCACTACACCCCCACAAGAGAAGTCAGGGGCCTGGGCTGAAGAAGCCTCCCCACACAATGACCTTCTAGAGGACCAGAAGAAGTATGTTCTGTTCACAGATTGATCCTGCCATCTTGTGGGCAGTAAACAAAGATGGAAGGCTGCCGTCTGGAACCCTACATGCAGGATTGCAGCGGCAAGAGATGGGGAGGGCGAATCTAGCCAATATGCCAACGTAAGTGATCCAGCTAGCGCTGGACATGGCAGAGCGAGAACAGTGGCCAGTGCTGTACATCTACACTGACTCGTGGATGGTGGCCAGTGCCCTATGGGGGTGGCTGAAGGAGTGGAAGCGAAATGACTGGCAGAGGAAAGGCAAGCCCATTTGGGCTGCTGATCTCTGGCAAGACATTTCTGCCCACCTGGACAAGCTGCCTGTGAAGATCCAACACATCAGCGCTCATGTCCCAAAGAGCAGAGCCAATGAAGAGGAGCACCACAATCACCAAGCTGACCTAGCTGCCAAGATATCCCAGATCGACTTGGACTGGAAGCACAAAGGTGAACTGTTCCTAGCACGGTGGGCCCATGACTCTTCCGGTCACCAAGGGAGAGATGATATGTACCAGTGGGCTAGGGACAGGTCAATGGACATACCCATGGATGCCATAGCACAGGTCGTCCATTAGTGTGACACCTGTGCGGCCATAAAACAGGCCAAGAGCATGAAACCTTTGTGGTATGGAGGGAGGTGGTCCAAGTACAGATTTTTGGAGGCCTGGCAGATAGATTATATCACTCTGCCTCACTCTCATACTGGCAAGCAGTATGTGCTGACCATGGTAGAGGCAAACACTGGGTGGCTGGAAACCTATGCAGTTCCTCATACCATGGCCCGTAACACCATCCTGGGCCTGGAGAAGCATATTCTGTGGAGACATGGTACCCCAGAAAGAACTGAGTCAGAGAACGGGACCCATTTCAAGAACCTGGTAGGCAACTGGGCAAACGACCATGGGATTGAGTGGGTTTTCCATATTCCATACCATGCACAAGCTGCAGGGATGGTTGAACACCACAATGGCCTACTTAAAACCACCCTGAAAGCTATGGGAGGTGGCACCTTCAAGAATTGGAAAAAGCACCTAGCCGAAGCCACCTGGCTGGTGAACACCAGGGGATCAATCAATGGGGCTAGTCCTGCCCAGTCTGCCCTATTACCTATAGTTGAGGGAGACAGGTTCCTGTAGTCTGTGAATCTCTTGCGGAAAACCATGTGGGTTACTTCTGCTCCTGGTGGCAGAAAACCCCTAAGAGGCGTGGTCTCTGCAGAAGGCCCTGGTTGCACATATTGGGTCATGCTTGAGAGTGGTGACATTCAGTGCATTCCTCAGAGAAACCTCACTCTGGCCAAGAAGGGTTAAAACCCAAGTCAGAAAGCAGCTCTCTGTAATATAGTTCTTGTATAATAGTTTCTTTTAGTTGTTCTAAGATTTTTCCCAGCTTCCTCAGTACCAACAGGCATCAAACAGAACCCAAAGCTACTGCAGAATCTAGAGGAAGACCACATCATCTCACCTGCACCTATTTCCCTGATGCCACACACCAAGAAGACTGTTCCTGTGCTTCCCTGAAGAACTGCTCCTGATCCCTGATTCCTTCCTTCATAGTTCCTGTCCTGCTTACACCAACCTGCCCTGGAGAAACCCATTGCTTTGGAGTATCACTGGGACTGTAAGAGGACTCACACCAAGGACTTTCCATACACATTGCACACCATGGATACATCAAGATGAGGAAATCTGTTTGCAGGAAAGTGGCAGTGGTCTAACCAAGGGGTGGAATGTAAAGGGTTAAGCCCACCTGGGAACCCCCTGACTCCTCCCAAGGGGTGGTCTGACCTCTTCCCAGGTGTCATGGTTAGCAACTCCCACTTCCTGATAGGACCTGGCTATAAAAAGGGGAAGACAGGTTGTCCTCTCTCTCTTTTCAGCCCTGCTTGCCTGGAGTAACTACTTTGCTGCTCTCTGCTGCCAGACCACCACATGCTCTCACCCAACACATGCAGAGCACCACCATCTTTATTTGGAACTTGGACTAACTGCTCTTCACCATCAAATTCCTACATCCTGCCTTCATCCAACATCAGAACCATCCATCTCACCCTTTGGACTCAATTGCCTTCCACGGGTTGTATTTTGTTCCCATTTTCCCTTCTCCCCAGCTTCTGTGTTCTTCCCTCATTCCCCATACCCTGCATTCTGGTTCCCCTTTTCTCCCACCTTCTGTAAAAAAAAACCACAAAAACAAACCAAAACCCTTTCTCTCCTATTTATTGTTAAAGTTTTACATCTTTTTTTACTTCCAAATTGGATTGAGTATTTGTTGGGCTTTTGGACTCAGGGGTAGCTAGATTAAACCCAATACAAGCTTCCTGTTTCCCTCTCTTCACCTCTTCTCTCCTCGCCTGCCCAGCACCTTGTAGTCCTGCTGCTATTTCACCACATGTTCTCCAGCAAAAACGTGGGGAGAGCAACCATATTTTGGAACTCTATAACTCATTGCATTTCACCATCATCCTGCATCCCTTTGCATCCACCACCAATTACCAACTTCACCACTTGGATTCATCTTCCATCCACTCACATCTACAGGTTGCATTTTATGTTTTGTTCCCTTTCCCCCTATCCTCTGTAATTCTTCTTACCTTATACCTGTACCCTGTATTTTAGTTCCCTTTCCTCCCCCCATCCTCTGTAACTCCCCTTACCTTCTATTTATTGTTAAGGTTATTTTTTTAAACTTCCAAATCAAATTAAGTATTTATTGAGCTTTTGAGCTCAGGTGGGCTATCTTAAACCTAATACACTCAACCACCTCCCTGGGCAGCCCAATCCACTCTTCCTGGGAAGAAATGTTTCCTGATATCTAGTTGAAACCTTCCTTGCTGTGGCTTGAGGCCATTCCCTCTTGTTCTATCACTATTTACCTGTGAGAAGTGTGGGATGGCTGGAGAGCCACGGACAATGTAGTGAACAATCCACTTGTTAAAGATCCCCTTCTGTGGGCCTCTCTTAGTGTGAGAAAAGCAGGCCTTGGGAATGCTGTATCAGCTGCACTGACTGATAAGAGGGAGCTGGCTGAAGAAGAAACGAAAACATCTTGGGCAAAGCAGCAGATATATGTCAGAAGAAAGGGTGTGTGGACAGATAAGAATTACCAATGAGAAATAGAACAGCGTGAACTGGGAGAGACTTAGGCTATATAACCTGTGCTGATTTTACAATAAAGCTGAACAATACTTTGATCATATTGGTCAGTGGTATTGATTCCGAGCTCCTTCGTGTCAGAGAAGAGACTAGCACCAATCTCTCCACAACGTCTTTTCAGGTACCTGTAGACAGCAATGAGGTCTCCAAACACACAACACCCAAAAAGTCCCTTAGCAGGTTTCTCATAGGCCCCCTTCAGATACTGGAAGGCCACAATAAGGTCTCCTTGGAGCCTTCTCTTCTCCAGACTGAACAACCCCAACTTGCTCTCAGTCTGTCCCCACAGCAGAGCAGCTCCAGTCCTCTGATCATCCTTGTGGCCCTTCTCTGGACACATTCCAGCACCTCCAGATCTTTCTTGTAATAGGGGCTCCAGAACTGGACACAGTACTCTAGGTTGGGTCATACCAGAGCAGTGTAGAAAGGCAGAATCACTTCAGTCAATCACTATAGACAAAATCTCAAATTTTCCATTTGCCCTGTGAGGTCTGTGGTAACATTTGTCTAACATAAGTAGAAAATCTGGTTCTGAAAAAGACCCAGTGAGATGCAGTTTGATAGCATATGCCCAAGTTTCAATTCCTTCAAGTGCTTGCTATTTAGCTCTTAAGGAAAAGATCTTCAGCCTTTTTTTTTTTTTTTTTTTTTTTTTTTTTTGTTCTTAAGAAAAAAATTTTTCACTTTTTTTTTTTTTTTTTTTTTTTTTCTTTTGGGGGTTGTATGCATGGGCATGTGTTTATTCTTTTCTCCTATTTTAGCAAGAACACCCTACTGGTTTTTGAAAGGTGAGCCTAGCATTTCTCCAATTACCAGCTTAACAAGATGCCAGGCTATAATTGCAGTCCCGGCCCTTTTCATGTAGCTGCCCCTGAAGGCTGTTCTGCCATTTCAGTTCACCAGCTGGGAGGCTTTTCTCTTTCAAAGGTCTTTAGCATCTAATCTGCAAAGTCATGATAAAATGGATTAAACCAGTCAAAAAAGTTATAACAGCATGAATCTGCATTTGGCCAGAGTTCTGTGCTGTCACGTCTAAGACTGGTCACAAACAATGCTGGTCTCATCTGTCAGGTTATGGTATGTACTCAGGCAGAGTGGGAGTTTCCTCACTGAATTCAGGTTTCAGGCCATCATCTCTGGGTTTCAGTAAATTCCCTAGCAGAAAGAAAAGGTAGTGCCAATGTCAGAGGCAGAGCTGTAACATCCTGCAAGCAGAACCTGCAGTTGGATAGTTTTCTATTGCTAATTTGGGAAGTGTTGCCACAGTAGACATCTGAACACTAGAAAGCGTTCCTTTGTTTTGCTTTTTTGAACTCATATATAGCACAGCCTCTTTTAATGGAAAACTTGATGGTACCCATCAAGGTTTTTCATTTGACTTAGCAGACTTAGAACTGAAGCTGTTTGAGAAAGCACTCAGTTTTATTGTGCACTTTGGAATATGTTGCAGCCAGCCAGCACAGACAGCATTAGGTTATGAGAAAACATGAAAGCAAGGTATTGAGCAAAGCTGTGCTTTGATTTCAAGGTGAAAAGAGATTATCAAGAGAAAGATTTCATTTTCTTGTTTCTGAACATAATTCATTATTCTAAGTAAGCATTTTACTTTTTGACAACCACTGCAGCATTGCAACAGCAGAATGTCTGATTTCCCATGCTGCAAAGCAAAGAGGCTTCCTGTGGCAACTGCTATTTCTTTAATTAAACTTGCAAAAGTATTTTCTCTTAAATCATAGAATCATTTAGTTTGAAAAAAAACAGTGAGACCATAGAATGGCAGGGGTTTGAAGTGACCTCTGGTAATGATCAAGTCCAGCCCACCCTAGCAAAACAAGATCACCCAGGGCAGGTTACCCAGGAACACATCCACACAGGTCTTGAAAATCTCTAGAGAAGAAGACTTCACAACCCCTCTGGGTAGCCTGTTTTAATGCTCCATCATCCTTAGAGAAAAAAAGTTTTTCCTCATGTTGAGGTTTCATAAATTCACAAAACAGCAGGTTGGAAGAGCCCTCAAGGATCACTGAGTCCAACCTGTCAGGGTAAGACTATAGTTGAAATGAGCTGGCCCAGCACTCTGTCAAGATGGGCCTTTAAATTTTGCTACTGCAGCACACTATTCCTACATTCTAGTATGTATCTGCTCCCCTTTGCCCTCCCACAGGACAGCAGTGAAAAGAGACAGGCTCCTTCTTGGCACCCACCCTTCAGATATGTTATTTATTAAACCAATTATTCAACTAAAGCAACCATAAACCCAGCACTGACAAGTCCACCACTAAGCCATATCAGTCAGCACTACATCCATACAGCCTCGAAATCTGTCCAGAGATGGAGACTCCACCACCTCCACAGGCAGCCTGTTCCAGTGCTTGACAACCCTTTTGGGGAAGAGATTTTTCTTAATATGCAGCCTAAATCTCCCCTGGTGTTTACTGTCTGGCCATTGAAGTTCTCCAGAGAAGATAATAACCTTTTAGCTTAAGTGTCTTTATTTCCATAGAATCACAGTATGCTGAAAGGGACTTTAAAGATCATTTAGTTCCAACCACCCTGCCATGGTGGGAGACACCTTCCACTAGACCAGCTTGCTCAAGGCCTCATCCAACCTGGCCTTGAACCAGTCCACAGGGAGGGGTCATCTGCAACCTCCCTGGGCAACCTATTTCAGTGTCTCACCACCCTCAATGTCAATAATTTCTTCCTAATGTCCAGTCTCAATCTCCCCTCTTCCAGCTCAAAGCCACTGCTCCTCATCCGGTCACCACAGCTGTTGTTACAAGTCCCTTCCCAGCTCTGCTTTAGCCTCCTTCAGATACTGCAAGACCAGAATGTTTTCCTGATGTGTATACTACTCCCTTACTGAGGAAACTTGCAGTAAAACAATCTAAATAAAGAATTAAATTCATTGCAGAATACCAGGAGTAAATAATATCCAGATCAAACAAACAAAAACCAGCAAACACATGACTAAACAAGTAGTAATGTAGTGGGTTTGCAGTTACCTGCTCCCCCACCTTTATAAACCCCGGCTAAAACTCAGAAGAACACTGGAAGTTAATAAATGAAGCTTTATATTTACAGCAATGCACGATATACAAGCAAATATTTACAGGATATTACAGATATTTACAGATATATACAGTGAAAAGGTCATACAGACACCACACCCATCCCAGAGAACAAAATCCCCAAGAGAGGGTAACCAAACCCCCCTACCACCTTTCCCCCCTTCCCCAGTCTTATCTCACCACCTGTTGATGCTGCAGATAAGATGAAGATTGGCCAGGGAGATTAGTGGCAGGAAGGAGTCAGTAATTTTACTCTGAATTAGCTACCAAGACAAAGACAAAGGAGATCATGCAAGAAGAAGCAGCTGCTGCCAGCACAGACAGAAGCAAACTGCTAATCTGGTTGTTTTGAGAACAGTTCTTAAAACAACTTTTTTTTTTTTTTTCTTCTCAGTAAAACTCGGTGAAGTGACACGCTGTGTTTATCTCTCTCTCAGCCAATAGTCTAATTTCTCACTCAAATTCTCCAATTAGCTCAAACCAACACAAGTAAACAAAAAAACAACAACAAATCACCCCACAAAAACTTCACACACAAATTGAAGTTGCAAACACATTTCTCAATAACCTTTTTTGCAATCATTTGTTAATCAAAGAACTTGTAGCTTCATTTAGGAAGGGATCCAGGAAAGCTGTTGATCTGTGTCATCAGTGCTGAAGTGTTAATGCTACGGTAGTGGAGAAAGGTGATGTACCAAATAATAAGGGGGCTACAATGAGCTGCTCACTCTTTAGGGAGGGAGGCAGGGCCTAAACCAAATTTGACTAACAAGGAACTTGGTTTGATAGGTTATTTGCCACACTATAATACCCTTAGTAGATTTGTTTTACAGGAAACCTGCAAGATTTAAACCAATTTTACTACTATATTGGCTTGAGAGCAGCCTTGACAAGAAGGACTTGGGGATAGTGGTGGATGAGAAGCTCAACAGGACATCTGGGGCTGCATCAAGAGAAGTGTGGCCAGCAGGGCAAGGGAGGGGATTCTGCCCCTCGACTCCACTGTGGTGAGAGCCCACCTGGAGCACTGTGTCCAGTTCTGGAACTCCTATTAAAAGACTTCTAGTCTATCACCCCCTGCAGTCACCAGGGACATCCTCAACTAGGTCACCAGGGACATCCTCAACTATGTCAGGTTGCCCAGTACTGTCAAGCCTCACCTTGAGGATCCCCAGGGATGGGGCCCCAACCACCTCCCTGGGCAGCCTGTTCCAGTATTCCACCATCTTCATAGTAAGGAACTTGTTTCTAACATCCATTCTAATCTAATGTCATAGAATCATAGAATCAAACAGGTTGGAAGAGACCTCCAAGAGACCTTCCAGTCCAACCTATCACCCAGCCCTATCAATCAACTAGACCATGGCACTAAGTGCCTCATCCACTCTTTTTCTGAATACATTCAGAGACAGTGACTCCACCACCTCCCTGGGCAACCCTTTCCAATGCCAATCACTCTCCCTGTGAAAAACTTTCTCCTCATACCCAGCCTATAGCTCCCATGGCACAACTTGAGACTGTGTCCCCTCATTCTGTTGCTGGTTGCCTGGGAGAAGAGACTGACCCCCTCCTGGCTACAGCCTCCCTTCAGGCAGTTGTAGACAGCAATGAGGTCACCCCTGAATCTCCTCTTCTCCAGGCTAAACAACCCCAGCCCTCCTCAGAGGGCTGTGCTCCAGCCCCCTCATCAGCTTTGTTGCCCTTCTCTAGACACGTTCCAGTACCTCAACATTGCTCTTGAATTGAGGGACTGGACACACTACGCAAAGGTGTGGCCTAACCAGTGCTGAGTACAGGGGAAGAATAACCTCCCTTGTCCTGCTGGACACACTATTCCTGATACAGGCCAGAATGCCATTGGCTCTCCTGGCCACCTGGGCACACTGATGGCTCATGTTCAGCATACCAGCACCCCCAGGTCCCTCCATGCCTGGCTGCTCTCCAGCCACTCTGTCCTCAGCCTGTAGCGCTGCTTGGGGTTGTTGTGGCCAGAGAGTTGAACCCTACACTTAGCCTTGTTCAATCTCATCCTGTTGGCCTCTGCCCACCCATCCAGCCTGCCAAGGTGCCTTTTCAGGGCCCTTCCACCCTCCAACAGATCAACACCTGCTCTTAGCCTGGTGTCATCTACAAACTTACTGATGATAGACACAATTCCCTTGTCCAGATCATCAATAAAGATACTGAACGGGATCGGGTCCAGCACTGGTCCCTGAGGCACACCACTAGTGACTGACAGCCAACTGGATGTGGCACCATTGACCACCACTCTCTGGGCCTGGCCCTCCAGACAGTTCTTGACCCATTTCAGAGTGGGTCTGTCCAAGCCATGAGCTGCCTGCTTTGCCAGGAGCTTGTTGTGGCAGATCATGTCAAAGGTTTTGCTGAAGTTCAGGTAGACCACATCCACAGCCTTCCCTGCATTCACCAGGTAGGTAACCTGATTGTAAAAGGTGATCAGGTTGGTCAGGCAGGACCTACTCTTTCTAAACCCATGCTGGCTGGGCCTGATCCCTCAGCCATCCTGTAGGTGCTCTGTGATTGCACTCAAGATGACCTCTTCCATAACCTTGCCTGGCACTGAGGTCATGCTGACAGGTCTGGAAATTTCCTGTTCCTCCTTCCACCCCTTCTTGTGGATGAGCACCACACTGACAGCTTCCAGGCTTCAGTGACCTCTCCAGTGAGCCAGGACAGTTGATTAAATGATGGAGATCAGCTTGGCCAGCTCATCTGCCAGCTCTCTCAGCAACCTAGGACGGATCCCATCTGGTCCCATGGATTTGTGAGGATCCAAGTGCCTCAGCAGGTCCCTTACTGCTTCCTCCTGGATTACAGGGTAACTATATTGGTGTCTGGCTCCATCTGCCAGTTCATGAGGCCAGTTGTCCTGAAGACAATTTGTCCCACTATTGAAGATTGAGGCAAGGAAGGTGTTGAGTACCTCTGCCTTTTCCTCATCTTTTGTTACTATATTCCCCTCCATATCCAGTAAATAGTGGAGGTTGTCCTTGCTGCTTCTTGTGCCATTAATGTATTTATAGAAACATTTTTTGTTCCCCTTTATGGCAGTGGTCAGTCTACGTTCTAAGCAGGCTTTTGCCTCTCTAATTTTTTTTCTATAATACCTAGCAACATTCTTAAACTCTTCCTGGGATACCTCCCCTTTTTTCCAAAGGTGATATGCTCTCTTTTTCCCCCCTTAATTCCTTTAGAAGCTCCTTGGCTATCCAGTCTGCTTGTCTCCCTCATCTTGCCTTCTGGCACATTGGGACTGCCTGTTTCTGCAACTTCAAGAGTTCTTCCTTGAAGTAGTTCCAGCCTTCCTGGACCCCTTTGTTTTTCAGGGCTGTTTCCCAAGGAACCTTCCGAGTTAGTTCCTTAAATAAGCCACAGTCAGCCCTTTGAAAGTCCAGTGTGGAGGTTTTTTTGATTCCCCTCCTGGTTTTTGGGTGGTCTGTAACAGACTCCAACCAGGATGTCAGCCTTGTTGGCCTTCCCCCTAATTCTTACCCACAGGGACTCCACCTGATCATCCTTAATTTCTACTTCCATGATGTCTGGAGCCTCCCTAATATACAGGGCTATCTTCCACACCTTCTCCCTTGCCTATCTCTCCTGAAGAGTTTGTAGACATTGATTACAGCACTCCAGTTGTGTGAGTCATCCCACATTTCTGTGATGGTGACATCATAGTATGCCTCTTGTACCAAGGCTTCCAGCTCCTCTGGCTTATTACTCATACTGTGTGCATTGGTGTACATACACTTCAGCTGGGCTGCTGATTTTACCCCTATCTCTGGCTTAACACACTCAGCTTCCTTTGGTTCATCTTTAGTACTGCTGTTTTTAATGCACCCCAGCCTAGTTAAAAGCCCTTTCAACAAGCCCTGCCAGCTCGTGTGCCAGGATCTTTCTCCCACTCAACTTCGAGTGCCAGTCTCCAACATTCATTGCAGCCAGTTGGCTGTGGCTGGATGTCTGCATGGTTTTGTGTGGGCTCTGTTTGGGTACCCACAGTTTTTTGAACAGCCTTTGACGGGGTTTTAACCATGGCTCAATTCCTTTGAGGAACTGACTTTGTATTTTTTCCCCCCACCCTGCGCATGCTGCAGGCTGGATTCAGCAGCGAAAGCTGCTCTCTTCCCAAAGCTGGCTCTCGCGCTGCTTCTGCATCTCATTTAAATCTCCCACAGGTCTAGCACCACCCCTGCTCTCTAGAGCCTGAACGGAGACCACGTAATTGGTCATGCCTGCCGTTTCCCTGCTGCCTTCTAGCGTTCGCCGCTGAGGAAAGCCCCTAAGTAAAGAAAAAAGGCTTCAAGAAAGCTTAAAAAATGCTTCAAAGCTGCGCCTCTCCAGCAAAGCTAGTCTCGGCACTGCTCTCTTCTTGAAGCTGGGTCTTGTGCCACTGCTTCTCGTTTAAATCTCCCATGTGCCCGTCACCAGAAAGACCTGGACCTGCTGAAATGAACTGAGTAGGAACAAGAAATTCAGCTGCATTACCTTTTGGGTTTGTTTTACACAAACATCATGCCAAGGTTACTATTCAATTACATATATTAAAAAGCACTTCTAGCCCATCACCGTATGTGTTCAACACACTTTCCAAAGGCAAAACTATTCCAGCCTGTGGTGGGTTGAAAATTACTACCAAATAAAATCATCAGATTAGTATATAAGGCTTGGAAGCAGATGAAGCAATATATTTGAAGCAAGCTAAAATCTAAAATCATATGATGAACTGCATATGTACAAAATGTACAGTTACAGTTATTTACAATGACACAGAAATGCCCCCTGGACAAAGCCCAGAAGGGGCCAACGGCCACCTTCCTCTTCTCCCTGCCCCAGACAGGAAACCAGAAAGGCCCCAGCTGTTACCTACTCAGACAAAGTTAGTGCAGCAGAAGTCATTGAGGGTGGAGGAGGGGAGGAACAAGAGAAGCAGGAGCTGGAGGCAGAGGCACAGAGGGAAGAAAATGGTTTGTACAGCTATGTACTAGACCAGCAAATGAACTTAATGATACAGACTTATCTTATTGTTGTTCCGTATCCTATACAATTCTTTATTTATAATTTTGAATAAATCACAGAACGTCAGAGACTGGAAGGGACCTTGAAAGCTCATCCAGTCCAACCCCCATGCCAGAGTAAGATCATCCTATACCAGATCACACAGGAACACATCCAGGCAGGTTTTGAATATCTCCAGAGAGGGAGACTCTACGACCTTATAACAAAGAATAAAGCTAGAGTGTTAACTCTGAAACTACCACATGGTCAAATACAGCAAAGAGCAATACAGATTCAAAGAGTTAACTCTAGTGCACTTTGTTTCACTTTCAATATCCTCAAGTGATAGCTTCCAGAAGTTAGGGATGATAAAAAAGCACCAAGAAAGAGTGATCTTGCCCTTTGCGTCTTTGGGCTGTTAAGGTTGTTTCAGGTTTTGGAAAGATGAAACATTAGAATCTGTCAATAAATCAAAACCTGTCATGGTCTTCCCTGAAAAATTGGAGGCCTCTTCCCCAGCTCTCCTTTTGTCAGTGATAAACTCTTCACATGACAGCACTCCAATTCCATCTCACTTATCTTCTTGATAAATTAAACAAAGATTAAACAAAGTGACTTATTTTAGTTTGCCAGCATAAAGAAGTTTCCTTAGCTTTGAAAATACCAATGTAGGTCTATTTTTTTGACCTTGGTTGGTTTGTTTTTTCTTTTTGTTTTTTTCCAAAATGTGGACATCAAAGTCATACGGAACATTTTGGTCTCAGAGTATTAAGACACACATTGAGTTTAAATTCTGCTTTCTTTCTTATACAGCAGAGAGGATGAATACTGCAGCATGTCTGGCAGGAAGATTCCCAGACTGGTAAACATTAGGCAGCACAGAAGCCTGTAGAATATTACAAGTTTAAGGCCTCCTGGAATTCACTGCACTTTCATTAGCATTTACCTACTTTTCTCACTTATTCCTTTCACCTGTATATCCCAGATTTGCATTCTGAAACAGTCTTATGAAACACCCCAGGCAGATCTGCATTCTGAAAGGCACCTGTTAAGGCTGGGCCAGACACTGAACAATTAATAAATGCTCTCTGTGAAATATATACAATGCAAATATCNGGACTCAGCAGCAGATGGGAACTAGATTCAGTCCTCCTCAAATGCCAGCCATGGAAGAAGAAGCTTGAGCCCTCATGGTCCTTCAACTTTAAATGGGATACAATATCCATGGGATAGAACCCCTTGTTGGTTGGTTTAGGGTCATCAGACCCTGTTGTGATGGTTTGAATGCATTGGAGGATTTTAATAAGAAATTAGACTATAGGCTGAGAAAGGAAAACACTAATGATGCTACTTTACTCATAGGTTTACTGAAAAAGAAAAAAATGTTTCAGAGTTGTAACCCAAACATAGATAAGACAGAGTTGCTTGAGCTTCTCTGGCTGCCACATCTCTCTGCCTTCTTAGCTGGATCTGAATAACTTGCTGCTGCTAATCCCCCTGGACGATCTACTCATGCTTTCCTGTCATGTAAGACAGCGGGATAAGATTGGGAAATGGGGAGGAGGTGGTAGAGTGGTTGAAAACCCCCCTCTTGGGGACTCTCATCTCTGGGAGGGGTGTAGTGTTTCTGTATTACCTTTTCACTGTATATATCTGTAAATACCTGTTATATATTGTAAATATCTGCTTGTATATTGTGCAAAGATGTAATATAAATCTTCATTCCTTAGCTTCCAGCTGACTCAGTTCTAGCCTGAGTTATTTTTAAGTGTGGAGGTGTGAGGAACTGCTGAACTACCACACCTGTCCACTCCTTCCTGCAGGTGTGGCCTTTCACTTTTTGTATCCCCAACACAGTACATAAAGTTTAGCAGCAACCTTGGTCTGCACCCCAGTCCTTGGTACTAAGTTGTACTGGGTTGAGGCTAGCTGCCCCCACCCTGAGCCCAAAAGCCCAATAAAAGACTCAAAACGATTTGGAAGTAAAAAGGGTAAAACTTTAACAACAAGAGGGAAAGGGATTTTTTACAGCAGGTGGGAGAAAGGGAAACAAGCTTTGGGATATGGGGAATAAGGGAAAGGGGTACAGAGACCAGGGAGAAGGGGGGAAAGGAAAAAAAAAATACAACCACTGCAGGCAGCTGAAGTTCGATTGGCTTTGGAAAAGCAGGATGCAGGAATCCTATTGCGAAAACTCTCAGTCCCAGTCTCAGCAGAGAAATAATGGTGCTCTTCCGCAC
>VWZI01012585.1:0-10425 GCA_013396835.1 Psilopogon haemacephalus
GGGAGGTATCCCTGCCTGTGGCAGGGGGTTGGAACTGGATGATCTGCTGGAAGGAGTCCAAGGGAGGGCTACAGGAATGCTGATGGGACTGGAGCACTGCTCGATGAGGAGATGATGAGAGTCCTGGGGCTGCTTAGTCTGTAAAGGAGAAGGCTGAGAGGGGATCTGAGCAATGTCTATCAGTAGCTGAGGGATGGGTGTCAGGAAGGGACAGCCTCTGCTCACTTGTGCCCTGGCATAGGACAAGGGGCAAGGGATGGAAACTGCAGCACAATAAGTTCTACCTCAACATGAGGAAGAACAACTTTGTTGTAAGGATCCCAGAGCAGTGGCACAGGCCAGAGTGGTTTTGGAGCCACCTCCTCTGTAGCCTTTCCAGCCTTGTCTGAATGTGTTCCTGTGTGAACTGCTGGATTCTTTGGTCCTGCTCTGATTGGACTGGAAGATCTCCAGAGGTTGCTTCCCCAACTCCTCACATCCTGTGAGACTGTGAAATCTTGTACTGATTTAAAGAAATAGATGGACTCCTGAACAGATTGAAGGTGATGCATCAGATGATTTTAATGGTGCTAGAAGTAACTGTACTGCACTTAGTTTCTGGTTTCCAAGATGAAAATTATTTTAGATAAAGCCTTTTTTTTTGTAGGTTTGTTTTTTTTCTAGAGGTGTCCTATTGAAATTATTAAATACAGTTGTTTGAATGGTGAAAACCAATAATGGGAACAGAAATTGATGTGAGTTTGATAGTCAGTAAGTACCTTGCAGTGGACTTGTAGCTGGGTTTTTGAGGCCTTGCAATACAACATTACCTCTGAAAAGCCTTAATAGTGAGCTTCAGGCAGCATTTCTTTCAGTCGTTTTTTTCAGTAATGCAATGTGTCCGCTCTGACCTGAGCATGACTTCTGCTCCCTCTCCCTTACTTAACATCACTGAACCTCTCTGCCCCAGTTGTGTGTCTGACACTGAGTAACTCAGGTGGACTCTGCCATTGGTGTTTCCAGGAGAGACTGCTGATTGCCGATATGGCTCTGGCTGGCTGTGAATTCATGTTTGAAGAAACACGGAATTATGTCAAGCAAAGAAAAGCTTTTGGGAAGACAATCGCACACTTGCAGGTCAGTTGGAACTGAAAGACTTGTGTGAGATTACCATGTGAATTTGCTTTACATCTCCAAGGAGACTTTAGAGCAGCATTTTGATATAGGAAGGGGACCTACGGGCAGGTTGGGGATGGCTGTTTAGAAGGCCCTGTGTGGATAGGATGAGGACAATGGTTTGAAACATGAGCAGGGCAAGTTTAGATTGGACATCAGGAGGAAGTTCTGCACAGTGAGTGTGGGGAGACACTGGAATTGGTTGCCCAGGGATGTGGCTGAGGCACTGCCTCTGAAGACATTCAAGATCGAACTTGCTGGGACCCTGGGCAGCCTGACCTAGTCAGAGGTGTTCCTGCTGGCTGCAGGGGGGTTGGACAAGATGACCTTTGAGGGTCCCTTCCAACCTGATGGCATCTGTGAATTAGTGAACAAATTAAAATCACTGAGCTGCTTTCAAAGGACTATTTGCACACTTTTCACTATTGGACAGTGGTTGTTGTTTATCTCTGTGCCCATTGTTCAGTTTGGAAAAACAAAAAGCCCAGCACCCCAGAAACTTTACTGTGTGTGTTTTACAATTCACTTAGACACATTTCAGCAGTGCTGCTTTTGGCAGTAAGATACACAGAAACTCTTCTGACTCTTTGCTGCTTAAGAAGAAAAATTACCTTATTGCCCTTTTAGGCTTGTAGTTTACTGTCAGAGTTTATAATCACAGGGGCTGTCACTCCAGCCTGCATTTCTGCATCTACCTGAAATCCTACAGACTGCAGAATTACTTGGTGCATGTGCCAGGTACTGTGTTCTGTGAACATAATAAGTTGCAAGAAAAATAACTTTGAGGTTGGTAATGGTGGAGGCTCCCAGCCACTGACTCTGCTGCCTAAGTGCCTGCAGAGGTGTTTGGAGTCAGCTTTATGGGTGGTGTAAGGAGATTTCTGGGCTAACAGCTTCCTGGGGATTTCAGTGACCGCCTGTAGAATTGTAAAATTATTTCAGCTGGAAAAGACTTTTAAGATCATCCAGTCCAACCTTTCTTTAACTCTGCCAAGTCTGGTGCAAAACCATGGCCCTCAGCACCACATTCCCTCCAGGAATGGGGATCCAACCAATTCCTGGGAAGCTTGTTCTGGTCTTTTAGAACCCTTACAGTGCAGAACTTTCTTCAAATATCCAGCCTAAATCTCCCCTGGCACAACTTCTGGATGCTTGCTTTTATCCTGTCCCTTTTTCTGAGGTTGTCATCCCTCTTATCTGGAAAACCCCATTTGACACAAAATGTAGATTTGACACATTACTCTAGTGTTCACTACCATAGAGCAAGAAGGTCTGTATTTCCATACCAGATTCTCTTTCCTTTATGCACTTCACTTGATGTTAAGATTGATTTTGATGTATCATTTCCTACAACTGCAAAATGCAAAGCCTGTTTCCATCAGTGAGGATACTGTCCATACTGTCTCCTCCCCACATAAATATACAGAAAAACTTCCTGCTCTTTGTATGAAGGTGATGGGTCTTTTTCTGTGAGCACATCCACCCCCTCTACTCTGCCCTGGTGAGGCCTCACCTGGAATACTGTATCAAGTTCTGGGCTCCCCGGTTCAAAATGGACAGGGATCCACTGGAAAGAGTCCAAGGGAGAGCTACGAGGATGCTGAAGGGACTGGAGCACTACCTGATGAGGAGAGGCTGAGAGTCCTGGGGCTGCTTAGTCTGCAGAGTAGAAGGCTGAGAGGGGATCCGAGCAATGTCTATCAATAGCTGAGCACTGGGGGTCAGGAAGGGACAGCTTCTGCTCACTTGTGCCCTGGCATAGGACAAGGGACAAAGAATGGAAACTACAGCACAGTAAGTTCCACCTCAACACGCGCAACAACTTAAGAGCAGGTTCTCCAGAGGTCCCTTCCATCCTGAAATCCTGACAGAGGTAGCTGATTGTGTTTTGAGATGTTTGTGCCTACACTCCCTACCTGCACTCACAAAGCAGATGTGGCTTTCTACAGTATTGCCACGTTACCAGTTTCCTGAAAACCACATGCAACTGTTGGGGCTGGAGCTTACCTCTACTGTCATACTGGAAAAGAGTTTCTAGACAGAAGTCAGCATTGAAAAACTTCTGGACTGTTGGTTTGAGAATTCCTTTGTTTTGCATGTCTGTGTAGGGCTTAAACTCTGAAACACTGAATGGTAACAATTCATCATCTACTGAATACTTTTTCTATGCAATCTGGGACATCAGTGGCTCTATGGAGTGAAAGGACATTTGCCCATGAGAGGTTGCTGAGAGTGACTGAGCAGCCACTGCCTCCTGCTCTGTGCTATCTAGGAATTTCTATTCAGGCTCTGGGTTTTTTTTTTCTTCAGATTAAGTTTGGCCTTGACAATTAAAAGGCAGTAGTTCATAGAATTGCAGAATTATTGAGGCTGGAATAGACCTGTGAGGTCATTAAGCCCAGCCTGTGACCTAACACCACCACACAGACCAGACCATGCCACTAGGTGCCACGTCCAAGCTTGCCGTAAACACCTTCAGGGATGGCAATTGCACCATCTCCATGGGCAGTCCATTCCAGTCTCTAATTCCCCATTCCACTGTGAAGTGTTTCTATATTAGATCATGTTATCTGCACTAGATTCTATGGTCCTGCTTTGGCAAGTGCTTGGACTTAGAGGTATCTGGAGGTCCCTTCCAAACCCTAACATCCTGGGATCCTGTGAGCATCCAACCTAACCCTCCCCTGGTGCAGCCTCAGGCCATGCCCTCTCCTCTTGGCACAAGTTGCCTGGGAGCAGAGCCTGATCCTCACCTGACTACAGCTTCTCTTCAGGTAGCTGTAGAGTGTGCTAAGATCCCCCCTGAGCCTCCTCTTCTCCAGGTTGACCACTTCAGCCTGGAGGTGGAACTCAGCCTCCCTCAGCCTTTCCTCATCAGCCATCCCCTCCAGTCCCTTCCCCAGTCTCATCACTCTCCTCTGGACACACTGGTCTCTTATTCTCTCTGTAAGATTGGTAAAGACATAATTTCCTGGCAAGTAAAGCTGCCTTTTGGGAACCAGAGCCAAAGTTGATGGGAATGGTGATTTCTAACAAATTCTTCCAGAAAATGCTGCCTTTTCTGTCTCAAGTATCACTTACAAACTTTACTGCTTCTACTTTCTCTTTCCCCTGCCTCGTCTATCAACTTCCATAATAAGACAGTACAGCACAAGCTGGCAGAGATGAAAACACAGATCTGTGTGGGCCGAGCTTTTATGGACAACTGTTTGCAGCTGCATGCAGAGAAACGCCTGGACTCTGCCACAGCTTCTATGGCAAAATACTGGTATGTGGTTATTAAAAAAAGTGTTAGTTGTATGATCAGTCTCAATGCTAAAAACAGAAACTATTCTGATGGAATTAAAAGATAAAATTACTATCTGATTAATAATAGCAGTTAGGGGAGACCTAGTAGTTCTCCACTTCAGGTACATGAAAGGGACCTGCAGGAAGGCTGGAGAGAGACTGTTTCAAAGGGCATGTAGTGACAGGATGAGGGGCAATGGTTTGAAATTAGAGAAGAGTAAATTTAGATTGTATGTTACAAGGAAGTTCTGCACCATGAAGGTAATGGAACACTGAAACAGGTTGTCCAGGGAGGTAGTTGAGGCCCCGTCCCTGGAATTATCCAAGATCAGGTTTGACGAGAGTCTGAACAATCTGATCTAGTGGAGGATGTCCCTGCTCACTGCACAGGGTTCAGACTAGATGACTTTTGGAAGGCCATTCCAATCCAAACTCTTCTGTGATTGTCAGATTCTAAAGAGGCCACTAGCTTTAACTTCAGTTGTGTGGCAGAAGTCTTAGTCACATGGAAAACCCATGCTGGTTAAACATCCATGACTTCAAAATAACAGCATGACTTTAAAATATGCTTCTATTAAGATCAGGACTCAGCTTCAAGTAAAAGTGGGCACTTAATTGCTATCTAGACACTAAATATTTGCATTTTACTGTGGCAAATGGTTGGATGCTTTTTGGTTTCTTCTGTTTTGTGCTTGTTTCTTACAGGGGTGTGTTTGTTTATTGGCTTATTTGAAGCTCATATGGTAATTTTTACTTACTACTTCTTAGCAGTAGCTGTTTGGGCCAGCCAATTTGTGAAGCACTCTGGTTTTGGGGAGAAATAGTTTGGTACATCTGTTGCTGTAGCTGAGTCTAAACAATTCTTTCCTTTATTGGCCAGAACTTCTCCTTCCCATCCTTGTATTGGTGGTGTTATCTGTAACTTGGGTTTAACTAGAGAAGGCTGGATGAGTAGAGGCATCTCAGATGGTGGCATGAATTTGGTTTAATTTTGCTTGCAAAGATGGGAGGAAAAAGCACATCTGACACAGACAAAATTTTATGTAAGATAGACATGTTTACAGGTTCTAGAGAAAATAAGCAGAGGAATATTTTCAGTGGGAGGAAGAATTTTGACTGAGTGCTATTCCTGGCACTGATTACATAGAAGTACCAGGTACACAAGCAGAGACATTCAGATTTGAGGAGGAGAAAACAACTAGTGCCAGCTCAGCTATGTAGACTGACTTCCTCAACAAATTTCCTGGAGGGAGGCACTTGACAGTCACCCTCCAGACTATTCAGCAGTGGACTTCAGCTTTCCCAAATGGAGTCCTTGTGACTCCCTTTCAAAACACTCTCTTAGAAGCTTTAGAAAACACATGGAAGTAGAAGTGCTTTATTTTCTAATGTTTCAAGAGACTATCTCCAATTAATTTTGCTACAGACTTTTGCATAGGCAATTACTTGAGTTTAGAACTTTTAAGGATTTTAAACCAGATTGTGCCTCTCCTCTAAAATCTGATGAAAGTTCTGTAGGTTTTATGTTGTGACCACAGGTTTTTATTCTGTACCAAAATGAATTTGAAAATAGAGGAGACAGCTGCAGTACTGCAGAGTTCAAAGGTGCCATCATAAACTGTAAGGGTTTGACTGGATGAGAGATGGTTTGGAGAAAAGGACTCTTACATTCTTCTGTGAGAAGGATCACGGAAGATATCTGGTTGGAAGACACCTCCAAGCTCCTCCAGTCCAACACTCAACCCAGCACTGCGGGGCAACACTAAGCCATGTCCCTAAGCACCAGCTCCACGTGCTGGAACACCTCCAGAGATGGTGACTGCAGCACTGCCCTGGGCAGACCATTCCAATCGCTGAGGATCCTCTCTGGGAAGAAATATTTCTTAGCATCCACCCTGAACCTCCCCTGGGGCAGAAGCAATTGACTTGAATTGTCCTTTACTTCTGTTGTCATTCTGAAAGTTGAATGATTAGGAAGTACTAGTTGTTTGGGCTTTTTCACAGCTTTCAAATTTAACTTAAACCTCCAGTGCAGTTAAAATGTTATTTTGCAGTCAAATCCATATTTTGCATTGAGAAAGTCTGTGTAAGAATTAAAAATTCTAAAACTGAGGAAAATAAATCATCCCCAGATAATGTTTTTACTCAAAGAAAATCCTGGGATGGGGGGTGAGGGTGGGGACCCTGTGATGCTGCTTATTTTTGTCAGGATTTGATAGGAAAAGAGACCCTTACAAGAGTCCCTTAGAATAGGAGGTATCTTAATGTGCAGTGTTTAAATTATAGAGGTTTGGTTATTTTTATTTCCTTACCTGTATCTCCAGCAATGTTTCACAGCAAGACATCCTTCTAAAAACAGTTTTCTTTGTCACCATTTCAGGTGTTCTGATCTGCAGAACAGCATAGCTACTCAGTGTGTGCAACTGCATGGAGGATGGGGGTACATGTGGGAGTATCCCATTGCAAAGTAAGTGTAAGCTTTCAGACTCCACTGATGAAAGATTACCAGCAAAGTAAGCAGAGGCACTTCCTTTACATTTGCTTGTTACTACTGATTTACTGTTTCTCCTCTTGTCGTGCTTATTGAAAGGCAGCCTCCTGTACAGATGGCTTCAGGAGGGCTCTGCTTTCATTCTCCAAATAATTCATAAGCTGTTGGTCAACTGTTACTGTCTGTCCTTTTTTTTCTCCCACAAAATGGTAGTGACTTTTCTCAAAGAAAAATGTTAATTGAAGGAACAGAGGCAACACACAACTGAAAAATAAGGGGAGCTAGTTTGTGTCTCTTAACAGAAACTAAATGCATATGTATGAAGGAAAGAAAAGAGCTTGGTCAGACAAGTCTTGTGCAATACCACCGAGTAACAAGTTACCTCATCAAAAGCATGCCTGGGCATTCATCTTTTTAACACCTTTTAAAATTAACAATGTTGGGGATTTTAGAATTCCTTTCTATGTGCATGAAAAAGAGTGTGTCCAGTAGCTCAAGGGAGCTTCTCCTGCCCTTCTTCTCTGCCTAGGTGAGGCCCCACCCAGAATACGGCATCCAGTTCTGGGGCTTCCCAGTTCAAAAGGGACAGGGATCCACTGGAAAGAGTCCAAGGGAGGGCTACAAGGATGCTGAAGGGACTGGAGCACTACCTGATGAGGAGAGGCTGAGAGTCCTGGGGCTGCTTAGTCTGCAGGAGTAGAAGGCTGAGGGGGGATCTGAGCAATGTCTATCAATAGCTGAGGGCTGGGGGTCAGGAAAGGACAGGGACAGCTTCTGTTCACTTGTGCCCTGGCATAGGACGAGGGATGGAAACTGCAGCACAGCAAGTTCCACCTCAACATGAACAACTTCTTGACTGTAAAAAGGTCCCAGAGAAGTGGCACAGGCTGCCCAGAGAGGTAGCGGAGCCTCCTTCTCTAGAGCCTTTCCAGTCCTGTCTGGATGTGCTCCTGTGCAACCTGCGCTAGATTCGTTGGTCCTGCTGTGGCAGGGAGGTTGGAATGGAAGCTCTCCAGAGGTCTCTTCCAGCCCTTAACATCCTGTGAACCTGTGATTTAGTGATATTATCTGTGAAGATGTGACCACACAAAATAGAGGTTTTGGTGCTGTTTTTTAAATAAAAAAAGAGGTAATTTGATAGTAAAAGTAGGAAAAACAGGTCTGCTGTGCAGCTGTCACAAATAAGTAATTTAACTGAGTAGGTTTAGATTTTTTAAATTCTGAATACACAATGAGTATGAAATGTTGCTTTAAAATAACTTTTTCCTGCATGTTTTTAATGTGTGATTTGTTAGTGTTACCCTTAGTAAATAAGAAGGCTAACAAGCCCTGCCCAGGGTGTCCTTAAGCCTGTCCTGATGTGTGCTTGTCCCTATAAAAATTTATTATTGCTATGGTTCTGCAACATGTATGTTTCCAGAGAATCCTGCATTGCTCCTGGGCTGCTCTCTGTATAATGAGGCAGGATTAAGATTGAAAGGCACACTGTCATTGTCATGTGTGCTGTCACCAGCTGTGTGCGCCTTCTGGGGCCAGTTCCAGTGTGGGGATGGAAATGGTTTGGCTGTGTGCAGCTTTCATCTGCTGAAGGTGATGTCAGGAGAAGGCTGTAGCCAGCCAGCTGATGTTAAACCAGTTGGTAGTTCCTGTTCCTCCCAAGGTGTTGAGTCCTACCTCAAAGAACTGACAGCACCATTAGCAGTCCTCTTGACAGGATCAGACAGGCTGGGGTGCATTAAAGCAGATTACCACGATAGCTATCAGTTTGGCTCGGCAGCACTTGTTTCTTCACATCGAGGCAATGAGGTCTTGCAGTTCATGCAGGTGTGCTGCTCTGCAGTAGTGTGGTTTGTGTGGAGAGGCTTTGGTGTCCAGCTGAGGTAGGAGAGAGCAAGAACTGGGGGGTGGTGTGGTAGTGAAAACTTAATGTAAACAACTAAACAAACAGGGAAAAGATGCTGACCTAATTCCTAGTTTGACACAGTACCTTAGAAAAGTAAAGTGTACCTCTTTGAAAATGTGAATCTCTAAAAATGGCTATAAGATACTTTGAGAAGAGGAATCTTCAAAGGTAGAAACTTGATATTTTTTAATTTTGATGGTATGGGCTTTCTGAGGAGCCATTCTTAATCTTTTGTTTTGTTTCCCATCAGAGCTTTTGTGGATGCTCGTGTTCAGCCCATCTACGGTGGTACCAATGAAATAATGAAAGAACTTATTGCTAGAGACATTGTCAGTGACAAGTAGGGCAGATGCTTACTGCTTTGGAGAGTCTTCTGAATCCTTTTGTATTAATGGATGGCATAAAGTCAGATTCGGGAATGTTAAGTACAATAAACATGGTGTATCTTATTCTTTCAAGAAAGTGGCACTAGTTTAAGAGCGTGACAACACTGATACCTAGGTTATCTAATATTTGATGCACTTTCAATTTAAATACCCTTGGACAAGAGACTCCAAACCAGAGTGTTCTGGGCTCTGACAGTGTAGTGAAAGACAGTTTTGAAAGTTATGGGATGTTTGGTCTTTCAGACTTGATGCCATTATACTGAACCCAGCTAGTCCAAGTCAAATCTCAGAGAAGCCACGTTCTCGACAATTATCACTGTGCCCATGCATAACTTGAAACTTTCTCTTGCTCTCCACCTGCTTACTGTGCAGCAGCCACTCACTTCAAGAGGGTAACCTCTGTGTTTGTATGTAACCCAGAATGCCTTATTTTAATTACTTTTTTCAAATAAAGGTAATAAAGCATTTCTATGCAGTCTCGTGGTTGTCTGCATTACGTCAAAGCCTGAGGGAGAACGGGACCTTTCCACCCTCCTAATATTCCGCTCAGGGCTCTGAGGTGGAGAGTCGAGGAAGGGAACGTGAATATTTTCAAGCATTGCAAAGTTGTTCTCTTCAGTGACAGCTTTAATTTTGGATTTTAATTACGTACACGTCCTGAGGGTTCTATCTTCAGCTTTCCCTTCCCCCCCTCACCGCGAATAGAGGACGCTGCTCCGCGCGCTGCCTGACCCCTCTCGGTGCGCCCCGCGGCGGCGCGCGCAGCCGGGGGGCTGGTCCCCGCCTCCGGCGCCCGGCCCCTGTCGGGCAGTCTCTGCCGCGTGGAGCACCGCCCCCGGGCGCGGCGGATTGGCTCGCGCGCTTCCTCTGAGCGGGGCGTGCCCGCCCCCCCNNNCCCTTCCCCGGGGGGGGCGGGCCCCCCCCCCCCCCCCCGAGCTGCGCTTTAGCTGGGCGCGGACTGTTAACAGCGGCAGTGGGAGTCGCTCCGGGGGCAGCGCCGCGGTGGAGGAGCCGGCGGGCGGAGGCAAGCGTGGGGCATCGCAAGACAGGCAGGGGAAGGCGGCGAGGCCGTCGGCTGGCCGCCGACACTGGGCTGCGGGGAGCACGGCGCTGAGGTGCGGGTTGGGGGTGGGGAGTAAGGAGCGGGACCAGGCGGCGGTTCCCGCGGCAGCAGCGGCGGTGACGCTGCCGGGAGTTGGTGC
>VWZI01012585.1:10530-53921 GCA_013396835.1 Psilopogon haemacephalus
CATGCCCAGGAGTCCGGGCG
This sequence comes from Psilopogon haemacephalus, assembly GCA_013396835.1. NCBI lineage: Eukaryota > Metazoa > Chordata > Aves > Piciformes > Megalaimidae > Psilopogon > Psilopogon haemacephalus. Next base: position 10,551 of record VWZI01012585.1, read on the forward strand.
CGCGAAGTACGTGGTATCACTCTCTTCACTGTAATGCAGCGGAGTGTGTGCGGAGCCCCTACTGCTTTTTATTTTACTTTTACTGCTTGTGTGGAAAGCTCTAGGCTGCATCTTCATGTATGAATATTTTTTTCTCTCTTTTTTTTTTTTTTTTTTTTTTAAATTTTTTTTTTTCTTTTTTTTTTTTTTTTTTTTTTTTTAATTTCTGGGTTAAAGCCTCTATCGGACCATCAAGGTGATCGGATTGCCACAGATTTAAAGTGACCGACCAGATTGGCTTGCCAGACTGGAGCTCTTGCTCATTAAAGTGCACTCGCTGTCTAAAGTAGATAGCAAAGCTCTGGACCGAAGCTCACATCCAGGTGTGTCTCTCAGCCTTCGCTGAGGTTTCCTGTGTGGCTTTGAGTACTTCTAATGCTCTTTGTGCATCAGCTGCCTGGGTGCGAAATGCTGAGGCATTTCCCGAAATGAAATGTAGCAGTGGCTGAGGTACTTGGTATATGTCATCAGTGGGAAGCAAAGTAAACTAATTTAGAATAGAACATCGTCCAAATCACTAAAGTATGTTTTTTGTCAAAACATAAGTGCTTCTTTTTAAAATTTTTGTTTAAGAGGAAATATTAAAAATCAGACTGGATAAATCAAGGTCATGTTGGGAGATGTGCCAACTGAGAAAGTTGATCTGTGTGCCTTAGGACACAGTGTGTGCCTTTTTGGTCCATATTGTGGTATCCTGTAAACGTTTGGGGTAGCTTGAATGCCAGTCATCTTAATTAGTGTCTGTGAGCCTGAATGAATCTTCTTTAAGGCAAGGTTTTATGGCCCTCTCCTCAAAGACCAAAATTCAAAATGATAAGTGACATGTTGATACAGACCTTTCAGTGCATCTAAAAGCATTCCAAATATAAATATTATATTACATATAAATATTATGCGACACATGTACAGCTTACTTAGGCACCTGCTTCTCTACACTACAAAAAAGTGTTTAGCGTATGTTAAAATCTGCTTCAAACATTGTGTTAGAAATCTAGGATATAGAATGAAGGATAACTTGATGACATGGGAATAAACTTGGAAATAATATCTAATTCTTTATTCAGAAGCAGTTATGAACAGGGAGAAAACCAACTCTGTTCAGAGGTTTTTAATGGATTTTATCATAAATGCATACTATTGAGTTCAACTCAAAGTATGCCCTTTTTGATATTTGTGATTAAAACTGGGTGGTCTGTCTTAAATTGAGTCCTCTTACCATTGAAAGAGATTTAGGTGTGCTTGTTATATTTCATTAGTTGGTGTGGTTTGGGTGGTGTTTGGTCTTTTTTTAACAAAGAAGAGTAATTTGTGTTTGTATCTTGCGGAGAGTGCAGAATGCTGGAGTTTGCAGTTTTGTCTATGTAGTACTGCTTGCACAGTGAAGAGCTGCTGAAAGCTGAGACTCCCCATATAATCCTGTTTAGTTGGGTTGGTTCGGTTGTTGTATTATTTTGTTTTCCAATCTATTAATAGAACAAAATACTAAAATGCCTAAATACTTGTCATGACTAACGGGGCTGCTTTTGGACTGAAAACAAAAGCTGCCTGCTGTGATGATTTTTTTTCTTAAATGCTAGTCCTAGGTGTGTTAAATAAGGACTTCTTACCTTTTTCTTTCATACTCCTAACCAGGACATACCTAGTGGGACCAATATCTTTTTTGCAGTCATTGCTGCAAGCTGTTCTGTGAGAAACTGCAGTTTATGCTATTGAGCTCTTCTTCCCACTCTTAAAAATTGTGGCTATTCAGTACCTTTTGTGAAAGTGGGCAGAGGTTGGTAAAGTACACCCCAAGTGGAGGGATGCCTTTCACAGGCAGGGCTGGAAGAGGCTGGTCAAAATCAGCCCCTGCACTCTTGGCACAGCACTGGCTGTCTTGTCCTGACACTGCTGTAGTGCCTTTCTGCACTGCTTTATTTTTGTCCGGTGGTTACCAGGAAGGTGGCCCAAGAGGAGCTGGGGATTATGGGGCAAGCAACACAAAGCTGTAGGACACCAGGTTAGTCACTTGTCTGTAGGCAGATCAGGCTTGCTCATATAGCTGCTGTCTTCTGCATGTTTTCTGTAAGAGGCACTAATGCAGCTCTTTCCAGTTCGAAATACAGCATTTTGAACTTTGTTGCTGAGCTTAATTTTGGGTATTCCACCAGATGCTGCCTGCTGCAAATGAATTTACTGTGCTTTTGAAATGCCTTCTAAACAAGGAATAAACATTGGACAGTTTCCTTATCTAAAACACTGTTAATCTGTGAATAAACTGGAAACGTATTAATTTGAAATGTTTATAAGAACAAATAAAAATAATGTAATAAATAAAGCAAATGTAAAAGTCTTCTCCTAGTCTTCAGGAATCTCATTATTAACTAAGGTTCAGGAGAGAAGGCTGGTACAGAGGAGCCTCATGCAAAGGGACTTTTATTGTTTTTGAAAATGAAAAGATCACAAACAAAAACCACTAAAAGACAAAGCAATCCTTCCCTAGAGGAAAAATCCCCCAAAACATCGTCTGCAGTGTTGTGTAACAAAAGTGATAGTGTTACGCAAGGGTGGGAAGAGTCAAGAAGTGAAAGGACTATAAACAAAAGTTGGGAAGGGAATGTCACCCTGAGCCGGCATGTTTGTGGTTGGGGTTCCTTGTGTTTATTTTAATGACCAACATGAAGACACCAGGTACAGGAGTTAGACAAATCCCGCTGAGGTAAGCCTGTCAGGAAAGGGTATAACATGTAAAGGGTGAGTAAGGAGTAGGAAAGAAGCAGGAGTCACTGGGGAATTGAGAACCTGTCGAAGGGTGAGAGGAGGTAACAGGGTTGTGGTCAGGGGAGCTGTGGGGCTGTGGTCACCTGCGGTTCCTGGTTATATCCTCCTAGGTAATTAACACATTAGGGGAGGATAAGTATAGAGTCACTTTAACCATCAGTTGCTGTGCTGTGCGTGACTGGTACTTGTTTCTTCCCTTCCCCAGTACTTATTTTGTATCAGCTTTTCTTTTTACAATACTTAATATCCTTTCAAGTGGAGTGTGTATTCAGCGGAGGAAAAGCAAACTGCCTGCTTAGTAGCATTTCAGCTGTCACGATGTTGAAACCTCAAGTAGTACACAATGGCAAAAATCCTCGAAATGCTTTACCTATGACAAAAAAGATTTTTCCAGAATGAAAATACAGACTTTTCCTTAATACCGTGTTGCAATACTGGCTTTCCATCCCTCTGCAGTTCCCCCCTCCTGAAAATAATAGGTTTGGCTCTGGAAATTCACTTCCAATAAGGGTGGGGTGAAATTACTTTTGCTTGTTTCTGCCAAAATGAAATGAAATGTGTCAAAATTAGATTCTCGTTGAGCTGAGTACTTGTACTAAAATTTTGGGGGTTTTTTAGCAGCTGATATTTTGGTTTGCTCGTACGCCAATATTTTTGTGTGTGTATGTGAGCTTCTTGGAGAAATGCCAAGAAATGGGGACAGGGACAGTCAGAGCTTTAAAAAAGTCTTTCCGGGGTCACTGAAATGAAAGGAAAACACCTGAAGTGTCTCACATGACTGTATTCAGGGCAGAAACATTGTTTGCAAGTTGATGCATAAAAAGTTGATTGAGTGGTTTCTCTCTTCAAATAATTATTTTTTTTAGCTATATTGTAATTTAAGTGTCTTCTGTCAAGAAGTTAGTTAGTGGTTTTTCTGTGCCCTTTGTGGTTCAGTTTGACTATACTTTGATTTCATGCCCTGCTTCCAGTAAAAGTGGGGGAGAAGTTCCCCTGATTGAAAAAAAAAAAAAAAAAAGATTGCTGATGGTGTTCATTGCCATTTAGAAAATATGAAACTGTCCTTGAAGGGTATGGTAGTATTTGAGGGAATATGTGATTAAGCAAAACCACAGCACTCTGTGGAGTGTTTTGACAAGCCTTTATCTTTATGTAAGTTTAAGGTATGCATCTCCAGACTGATTTGCTTGAGCAGCAGCCCTGCTGTGTGTGTATGTTTCCTGGCTTTCCAGAGTAGCAACCTACAACTGTTAGACACTTGGACTAAGGAAAGCAGATAGTAGAGTTGGAGCAGTTACAAACTCACTGTTCAGTGTATGCTAGAATGTCTCCAGAGAAGGGCCACCAGGACGAGCAGAGGGTTGGAGCACCTTTCCTATGAGATCAGGCTGTGAGAGTTGGTGTTATTCAGTCTGGAGGTTCTGAGGAGACCTTATTGTGGCCTTCCAAGATCTGAAGTGGGCTACAAGAAAGGTGGGAAGGTTCCAAGCTAGGGAAATAGATCCAAGGTAGAGGAGAGGAGATTGAGTTTGGATGTTCTTCATTATAAGGGTGGTGAGACATTGAAACAAGTTACCCAGGGAGATGGTGGAAGCCTCATCCCTAGATGTTTTTAAAGCCAGTCTGGATGTGGCTCTGAGCAACCTAATCAAGGATGAGGTTCTTGCCCATGGGGACTGGAACTAGATAATCCTTGAGGTCTCTTCCAGCCCTGACAATTCTGTGATTCTGTGATGTTAGGTTAATAGTGCTCTTCTGAGAGTTTGGAGTTCCCAGACACAGGTCTAACATGGGGACTCCACTGAATTCATAGTTACCCCACAGAGAAAGTGTGGGCTTTAGTTCTCTCACCTTCCTGTTTTAGCCATGCTAAGTCACTTTGACTTACTATAGTTACTCGCTATATGCTGAGAATTGTGAAGGCAAAGGTGTCTGAATCCATACTCCCTTGGATTTGAAATTGCTGTGCCTGCAAGCTCTTAGAAGAGCTGAGAGACAGAGCCACGAGTCAGCCAGATGCTGAGAGCATTGCCGAGTCACTAGAGCCTTTACCATGAGGGGCTCCAGGCCTCAGCAGTGAATTTCCCTGTCTGATCCCGGTAGTGGGGCTCTTACTGAACTGCTCTCCACTGGGGAGGGCTTTTTGCTGAAGTCCTCTATAGTCTGAAGTTATTGGCTTGTTGATAAAGGTTAAAATTCTGGGGATTTTAATATATCATTAGGATTAGCATTAAGACCATCGAATCTGATCCTTGTGTTTCTGGATAGGTGATATACAGAGATGAAAACCTCATGGACGAAATGTGCATTGGGAATGAGAGGTAATAAAGCATATAGAGTGTTAAGTCAGTCCTGGAGCATGTGGTTCTCTGTGTTTTTCTTTGGATTTTCAAGGTCAAGGAGAAAGTATCCAGACTGGTACTTCTCAGCTCCTTAGGTTTCCTCATCTCTCTTTAATGTTTGCACTCTCAATGTGAAGCCTGTAGTGAATAAGCAAGCTAAGGCCTCAGAAAGGGAGTCTGCTTTTCTTAAGATCCATAGGTGGCAGTCCCAGAATTGTTGACCCCTTATGGGATCTGTGCATTCAGAGTTGCCAAGCTAAGAGTTGCTGTGGAGATCAAAGAAAGTGAAGACATTAAAAGAAGGGCAGTGGAAATGCTGCTTAACTAATACACTGATTAAGCAGAGAAACACTGTGGAATTACTGTGCTATGCTCACTTTCATTGCTACCCTTACTGTTTTTGGTTTTGTCTCTAGCCTATTAAGTGACAGCTGCACATCTTTCAGGCTTCTGCAGGCCATATTCAATTAAATCTTTCATTTGGCTTATTTAACCATCTTCTAACCAAAGCTGAAAGTACAGCACAAGGCAGTGAGTGATTCCTTCTCTGCAGGCTGTGGAATGGAATACATACAACAAAAAGTGGCAAAGGTTGACACTAGTCTTTTTGATCCCCACATTTGAGAACCCTAAAGCTAACCTATGGCAAGCCACAGGCAAAAAAGGAAAAAAGGAAAACTGTTTGTCTTTACTCAGATTGTTACCAGATAATATTCTGTTTGTATTCTGCAGGTAGTGCCTGGTGAAAGATGTTTTAGGAAACACTGGGAACTTTCAATTCTCTGTACTTAAAGCATTAGCCTTGGTGATTAATTTCAAAAGTGTATGTGTGAAAACATGTAATCCATCAATCAAATGCATGCTTTATATACATTTACATTAAGCATATTTCTCCCAGTAGTGCCTCTGAGTTTATTTCAGTGTTTCATCTTGTGGCAGCTGTTCTGCTTTGCTGAACTTGTAATAGTTAGCTGCATGGCTCCCATTTCTGTGATATGGTTGATACTGACTCAAGTATAAAAAAAATATACTTGAACAAAACCCAAACTCAACTCAAAGAGTAGTTTATCTCGAGAGCAGATTAAAATGAGCCCTGAGTTGTGGAGTTGTGTATATGTGCCTGTCCCTATATGTACATACACATAGATGTATGCTTGCACGTGTATGTATTTTGAAATGCTTATGGTCAGATTTGGGCAAGGTTAGATGACAGTCTTGGGCTTTTGTGAGTCATATTTCTTAGACTGATAAGATCAGAAATGCCATGAGGTATGAATACTTATTCCTGTGAGAGGTAAAGACTGCACACAGAACAACCTTTAAATGACTACAGAAAAAGACCCAGTATTGCCATTTGACTTGAGAGGGAGCACAGTCTGTCCATGTAATAACGTCCTTTGTAATGGAATCTTTGAATAATGTTGACATGTCAAAGGAACAAAGTATTTGACAGAGTTGTTATGCTTGTACCATGTCATCAAAATGAGAAAATTTACATGACCCATGTTATTTTCAGGTTTGCTGTAACCTACCTACCATAGCTATAATGACACCAGCCCTCAGAGAGGCAGCAACAAAAGGTCATGGTATCCACTTGTCACCTTCTTTGTCCTCTAGAGCTATGGAGTCTGATACAGCTTTGTGCATGGAAAATTCCAGAGCAGTGGAAGAGAAGATAAAAGAGGACTCCATCGCACAGATCACTTGCTCAGTCCTGGGGTTCTCCACTCCTGAGCCAAACCTCAGGAATGATATCTTCAGTGCGCAGCATTTTGGCTCTTCACCATCCTCCAAGAGTTATCAGTCTGTCTTGTTAATGAGCACCAATCCTGCCTTTAGCAACAGAAGCGGAAAGCAAATGAAAACGGGAGAGCCCAGCTGCTCCAAGGTGAGAAATTCATTACATAATGGTGCTGACACATCTTTTGGCCAGATAGGTCATTCACAACCTGAGGAACAGGTCAAAGGAGAAACATTTTTAGAGACCACATCTTCCAGTTTGGCAGAAATGCAGAGACTTTTGGATTCCAATGTAACTGAGCCTGGTAATGCAGAAGAAATGCAACTTTTAAATGGTAAATGGTGCAAGAAGAATGTTTTTTTGGGTAGGGCTTTGGAAGCCTGCACTGAAACAATAAAAGGGGATTTATTACACCAAATTCTTCACGGGCCTTCAGAAGGGATTTTGAGCTGCACTGAGGAGGAGGTGTATGCTCGCTTACTCCAGTGTGTCACCAAGCAACAAATGGAAATCAGTCGTGCCAAAAGAACTCAAAAACGTTTACAAATGCTCCTGGCAAAACATGTCATCAAGCACTGTGATCAGCAGCTGAAACGCTTCATGAAACATCAGCTACAGAGAATGAAGGTTTTCCACGAGCCAAACAGATTTTCAAGCAGTAGCTCCCTGAGGTGCACTGATGGTTGGCCAGAGAACAACGTGACCACTCTGGGGAGTAATTTGAATGCTGATGTACAGAACGGAGTTAGTGTTGCCCCCGGGGAAGTCCGAGGGTTTGCACTTTCTGGTGGAGGGCTGTTGTCTCGCGTGGAGCAGGATCTGGACTCTGATGTCACATGCAGCAGCTCAGATGACGATGGTGAGGAACAGACTGTAAGAACAACTGTGGAAGCGTAAGTGTTAAATTCCTGCTAGACTTGTGCTTCATGCTTACAAATGGAGATGGAAGGGTCTAGCCCTGCAGATTCCCTCTTATCTGAGTAACCTTACTTGCTATATTGCCCTACTGAAATCAGCAGGTCTGCCTGTGAGAGTTAGGTTTGGCAGGGGCCAGAGAGAAAGAACGAACTTCCAATTACAGCATTTAAGGAACAGTTAGTTACTTTACTAGGCTGCTGAGACCTACGGTTTGTCCTGCACTGGTGGCAGCTTGCATGACATTAGTACTGCTTGTTACTCAGATGGTACTGCGAAGCACTGATAGCAGTGCTGTAAATGATATGTCTGGGTGATAGGAAAGTAGTTTTGATTTTTTCATAGAGCTACTAAGAATAAGTCAATGTTAGGACTATCCACTATGCTGAGTAAAAACAATCATCTGATGCACTTGTCAAGTCAGTATCTGGGGGGTTGTATACTGGAAAAGTTAGCTTTTTGAATTATAATTTTTGAAATGTTCTGCTGCTGTGATTGAAGCTAGCAGTGGTGGGTTTATTGGTGCCTTTTTAAGAAGATCTAATTGACTAAAACTGTCCTTAATTGAAAAGGATCCTGTCAGTACCATTTACTCTAGCTTTTGACATTGGTGGTAAGAGAAGTAAATAGCCAATTTCCTCCTGGTGTATGGCATGTTTTCTCCTTTTCCTTTACTTTTCCCTATCTTAGTATATTATTAACACATTAATAAATTTTAGAGTGGTGAAAGGATGGCTGCTATCCCCTTACAGCTGGAGAGAACAGTTGTGTCTGTTAGGATGTGACATACAAAGAGAGCTTCACATAAACACAGTAGCTTAGAATGAGCTTTGTGGCATCTACATTTCTAGCATTTGAAATCAGTACTGGTTTTGTGTTTCCTGACTTCCTCTTACCCTCTTTGCTCTCAGAGAGTGTCTAGAAGCCTTCAAGAGTGACACTGGTGTTTGGGGAAAAATAAATTGCTTAAAAACATATAGAGTGTTTGGTCTCTTTCTTGAAAAGCATCATGTTCAGAAGAAGTCAAGGAAGCCTCATCTTGAATTGGGAAAGAGGTGTGCCCTGTTACATACTCATAGCTTCAGTGTACCATGTTTTTATCAAATCCTTGCTATGTTGCAGTAAACTGTAGGACTGGAAAAGAGAGGAGAGAAATTGCAAAGTGCAAACTAGTTTTCATTTCCTTTTATTTAACATATTATCAGAATGGTAAATACTCTGCTGCGATCCAACTAAATCTCAAATACTTTGAGTTTGCAACAGAGTATTCTCATTTGAAGTATTTTAATTGAAAAAACAACATTTTTGGCTCTTCCCAGCATGGAAGAATCCACATTCTTCTCCTATCTGATATGTTTGAACTCCTGAGTAATAGCTCTGCCTCTAGGACTCTTATCTTGTGATTACATGAACTGAAAAGGATGAGAAGCTCTTGATTCTCGAAGGGTGGTGGATGACGTAAAACTTGGGCTAAAGTTCTGTGTGAGGATTTTCTTTATTCTTCTTGCCAGGGACAGTTGAGTTTCCAGCTCTGCCCACCAGTCCTTTACGTTTATTTTTTCTTTGGGCTTTTGAATTCCTTAAGCTATCTTTCTTTCCGCTTCAGGCTTAGTCAGTTTGGTTTGTTGCATTGATGAAAAACTCCACAAAGGATTATTAAGTACAAAGACATGAACTTAGGCTCAGGGAATCCCAAGCTGCTGTTGCTGGTAGCTGAGGGAGTATTCTGGAGAAGCTGCCTTCATGCCTTTCCTGTTGTGTGTTATCTTGGCCACTTCTAAGAGGCAGGAGATTGGATAGATAATCTATAACCTGTCTTGCTGCCATCATTTTTCTGTGGATTTGTTTTTTTCCTCCTCTTTTCTGTTCTTACTGCTGAACAACAGTCAAGCAGCAACAGTGACAAGGTTAGCAATATGCATTGGCCGAGGCCTCGGTGCATTGGCCCAGTTCAAACTGGGGTTTGAACTACTCTGTGGGCCAGCAAGGGCACAGCTAATGTGCTCCTTGATGTAAGCAGAAGACCCTTGTCTATGTGCTTGAATTGTCACTGCAGTGAGCAGAGGCTATCTCTTACTTGACTGTGTCATTATCTTCAGCTTGGAATGGTTTTCTTGTTTTCTCCAATATAAGTAAGATTTGTCTTGGTGGCTCAAAGGCTGCACTTCTTCTAGGTGACAAAGGTCAATCAGTTGTTCACCAGTGGAGCTGCAGAGATTTGCTGTTTCCTGAGCTTTACCACTTGGAAGGCTCTTTGGATTGCCTTTCACCTGAACAAAAGAAACAAAGTTAACATCCATTTTTATTTCTGCTAAGTGGATTTACATTCTTTGAAATGCATTCCTCTCCTAGGAAATTGACTCTTAGTGCATTCCAGAAATAATGTGATTGTGTGGGTAAAATAATACTTGTTTCCTTGCCTGTGATTTATTTTTTGTAGTAAAGACTTTTACTAAGCTGGAAAGACTCTTCCTCTGTGGTGTTCTTAACATTTATTTGTAGATATTACCAGGTTCTATTAATGCAGTGATGAATGGGTAAAATGTTTTATGTTTTATTTGTGTCACAGTTGCATTTACCTTGAGGATATAATCACACTGGTGGCAGGTCATTGTCTGACTGCAGCATTTTTTAGTCCTTTTTTTGGGATAGAGGAGATGTCAGGTGGGGAGGAACCTCCAGTTGCAGTGTTTACCTGAGAGCAGTCTGTTTCTCATGAGGAGGACAAAGTTGATTCCAGCTCCGTTTCTTCACGGTAGGAAAAAAACCCAGAGCTATTTTTAGCATTTTGAACCTGTTTGTTCTCATTATCCTGAAAAGAGCTTTCCCCAATAAGTGTTGAGAGAAGATCTTCTGAGCTGTTTCTCCATGCTTTGTGTCTCAAGTAGGATTGTCTTTATCCATCTGTTTCAATACTTTTGTTGTTTAGTTGTTCATTACATAGGTACTGTTACGAAGACTAGATGCCTCATCTGCTAGTGAAGGCAGCACTTCCAGTTGAATATTCATAGTAATTGGAAAGCCTCATCCCATTTCAAGAGCTTAATCAAAACACATTTAGTCCTTTTAAATACTAGATAAAGAGGAATATGGAATAGCAATAGGCTTTTGTCAGGAATCTTGTCATTTTGCGGTTAGTGGCAGCTCATAAATGTCTTCAGCTTGCCAGTTTTATTGGAAAGTTTCTTAGGCAGAGCATCAAATTTCCATTAGGAATTTGGAGTGTATTTCAGTACCATTCCAGCCCACTTGTGTGTCCCAAGATACCACACAGGGAATATGGCAGTCTTTCTTTCTGCTTTCTCAAGGGCAGATGTTAAGTGCTGTTCCTTAGTTCCGTGTTAGGTGTTAGCAACCAAAGTGGGTGAAAGGATGGAAAAGGGCATCACAAAGCTGACCATAAGCTCAGTTCCTTCAGGAATTCACAACTAACATCAGCCGCTTGAAGTGCAGCATAGATATCTTTTCAGCAGCTGAGTTTGCTTGGAACTTCTTATTCTTTGAGATTCATGAAGGTGGAAGGTTCCTCATAGAAATGGTCACAGATTTCAAAGAAGGTGAATTGGAGGAGCTCAGTTTTTTCCCCAGCACAGCTGTGGTGTGGAAGCTGTGTACTGAATCCTTCCAGACAAACTTCACATCCTTACGCATCTTATTCTGTGTGTCCTCCTGATGTGGTTAGAAGTTATGATTGTTTATAAGGAAGTCTGAAGCGGAAGTGGTTATTTGGGATGTTGTAGGGTAGAGAGTTTTTCCTCTATGTGGGTTATGTGTGTGATCTCCCAGAATCAAAAGATAACATCACTGGGGTTCTTGGAAGGCACAGCTGCTCACTCCATCAAATAGTAAGATGTGTAGCTAATTGACTTGAAAGCAAAGCTGCTTGCAATAGATTTTTCTGCAAAATAAGTAGCTCTGTCTGCTGGTGACAAGTCCTGTGCCCTGTTTCCCCAGTCTTTCTTGCCCCAGTCCCTTTGCATCATATAGTGTTTTTATTTTTCTTTCTAAAGGTCTTTCATGCTTTTCCTCTGATTTTTGGACATGTTTTACTGATTATCTTCCAGCAACCTCAAGCCTGATGAAGAAGCACTGTTAGATTTTTCCATGCCCATAGGGTTTATTGTGCCTGGAAACTTTTACAATTAATGCACAGAGATAGTAAATCTTTCTTTCTATTGTTTTTCTTCCTATTTTTTCCCCTCTCTTTTTTTCTCTTGCTAGTTGGAAAAAAAGAAGATGGGAAATCTGCTTTTAGTACAAGAATGTGGTGGTGGGGGAAGCAGGAAGGCATAGAGAAAAACGGAAGGAAGAAAATACTCTGACTGGTATCTCTAAATCTAATCTGTTTGTTCTAGATTCTTTTCCATTTTCCACGCATTTTTTCTCATGCTAATTGAGCAACATCAGTGCAATCCTACAGGTATCACTACAGCCGGCACTAAGGGCTAGGGTTTGCTGCATGTATTTCAGCCATAGTATAAGGGGAATCTGACTGTTTTTGCAAGGTCAGGTCCTGATTTTCCACTCTGAGGTGCAATTTTGCTTCACACTTGATATGAAACCTGAATTCTGGTTTTGGGAAGGGTAGGAAGGGGGTTTGCCAGGGCTAATTACTGTTCTCCATTTTTCTTAAGCACAAACCTCTACTTGTTTCCAGTTTTGAAGAACTTTTTAGTTTACAAATAAGACAGGAAATGTCTTATTTGCATAGAAGCTTAATGTGAGCGCTTTTGAGTAAGCGTAAATTCCTAGGTGCTAGTAGTACACTGATTTCAACATATTTTATATGTTGCTTTTCCACAAATTCCATTTTCTCTCAGTTCTTGGCTCCTGTCATTAGGATGTGGGAGAATTGTTATAAGAGGATGAAAGAAAATTTATATTACCTTCTCTTTTTGCTCTAGGGATGCATGTATTATTTCAGAATATATTCAATAGCACTTGCTTGGATTTCTATAAGATGGATTTACAACTTCTTTAGGATCACATGCATTAACTGGTTTTCTCTGGAGAGCTCAAGTGTAGCAATAATAACTTGCTTTTGAGCAAGGCTTCTTTCTCACAATACCAAAGTAACCTTCTTGCAAGTGAGTGTCCTGATTTCTAACCTGTAATTATATTAATGTTTTTGCAGCTGCTGAAAGCAGACTGAAAAGTTTTAATGAAAGACAGAAGGTTTGACAATTTGTAACCTGCAAAGGAAGCTCAGAACCAGGAATGTCAAAGCTTTGGAGTTAGATAGGAGTTAAATGCATATTAAACATAAATTTGGCATTGCTCTCCTGAATGACAGTTGAATACATAATCAGCAGTGTAGTAGAATAGAAAATTTCATTATCAGGCACATGTGTCTACATGATAGCCTAGCATGCTTAGTGAAATGGTGCTTGATGATTAATCAGCATTTTATGGCTACCTTTTTTCTTTTGCTAAACTGTGATTTTTCTTTTTTCATTTTAATTAAAATACTTGTTTACAAACAACTGCCTTTATAACACCTTGCAAAGCAAGGGCGGCATTATTTAGTTTTCTAGATAACACTGATCTCACAAGAATCTGCCTCAAAGGGCTACCACTAGTGCCTTTGAAAATCAGTGTACATGGGCCCCTGATACAGGAAATCATTTAAATGCTTTTCTTTCACATGAAACAAAAAGTGCATAAAGATTCCCAAAATAGGAATACTCCTCTGTAACAGGGTTTCATTCATACTGCTAAATACAGTTTAGAAATGTAACTTTAGGTGTTGGATTTAAATACATTGACCTGTGCTCTGAAACAGTTGTAAATGATTTTATTTTCATCCAAACAAGTTTTCAGTTGGGGAGTTTAAACCAGTGTCATTTTCAGCTGGCAGACATTTGATTACTGATAATGGAACTGAGGAAAACATAAATATATTTATGTATGTCCCAGCCTATGGGGGTTGAGCAGCAGTAAAACTCGATGAAGTTCCACTGCAAACAAAGAAGGCTGCAGCCCCTCAAAGCTGCATTCGTTGCGCGCTCCAGCCCTTGTCCCTGCAGATTGGGCTGTAGGCTTTAATCCTGTTGTAAGCTCCATCCCTGCCCTGCAAAGCAGACAACCGTGTATTATTTGATTACTCCTCTGTTACTTAATCACAGTGTGCTCACAGTAGTGGCCCAAAGGACTCAGCTTCTGATGCACCAGGGTGGCCAGTGTCCCCAAGGCAGGTGCTTTTGGCCCACCCTGTGGCATCCCTGCTGGATGCTCACTTTTACAGCATGATCACACTGAGCATGGACTCTCTGCAGTTTACCTTTGGGTCCCAAACATGAGGGAGGGATCCAGGCTTCAGGGCTTTAAGTGGGACCCATCTCAGCTCTGCCCAGCTGCCTTCCAAATCTTCTGGACATGCTCCACCTGCCCTGTTTGCCCATACCCTGCAGCACCCCACACACAGTGTGTGCATGTTTGCTTATGATACCTGACAGCAAGGCACTTTCCCTTCAGTGAGGTGAGGCACAGCCGATGATAGAGGTCAGCATGTGGTGGGGCCTTTGCTGCTGCTTCTCCACTATCCACAGCCCCTTCTGAATCTCCTCTCAGTCCCTGCCCAGACAGTTTTCCCCTTCTGCTACCAAAAGCCTGCTGATGGTTTCCAGTGCATCCTGCATGCAGTCTGGATCGACTGTTAGTTTTCTATCCAAATAGTCCCAGAAAAGAATATACTTCCTATCTGTCTTTCCATTGAAATCTGATATTATGTATAGCTAGAATGAATTTAGTTACAACATCCATGTTACACAACTCCCATCCCCTACTATTCGTGTACAGATTGTGGGAGCAGCTTCAGTGGCTGAATGACACTGAGGTGCTGTCTGCAGGCTGTGATAGTATTCCATATGCACATATCTGAAGGGATGTATTGCAAGCTCTGTCCTATTTGATGTTGGGGTAGATGACACTACTTTCTTGGTTGGTTTTTCAAGGGCAGTTGTGTAAGAGTTACAGAGAATGTCTAGGCTTGTGTTCCTGGTGTTTTGTTGTTACTCCATTGATGTGCCATTTCAAAGGCAAGAAAAGAAGCTTGTTTCCAAGCACCCCTGGTGTTCCTGAAGTTTCTCTCTGTACATTAGCACTACCTGCTTCTCTGCTCCATATTTATCTGATCTGCAGTATAATGAGGGTGCTGAATGAACTGACAAAATTTTAACAGTTAATAGATTTTTTTATTTTTTTTTTTTTACAAAAGGTGTTAGTTGATACACATTTTGCAGTGTGGAGTGTATGTGTTTTGGTTTTGCTTTGTTTTTTTAAAAGGAAATGGTGCTTGTTGTTTACCTTTCACAGGTTTTTACTTCTTGGGCAGTTAATATTTTAACTGACCCCACCACCACCAACCAATTTGGCCTTTTATCATTGACACATCTAAAGAATTGCGTAAACAGAATCGAAGATGAAAACCATCTCGAGACTGTGAAGCCAGCCATTGGAAGAATCCAGCACTGTATCAGACAACACTGCTTTAAGAACCTGAATGTTCTATTTGTTATCTTGAGCCCTAAAATTAATTAACGTTTGAGTGCAAGTGCAGCAGTTCGTTTTCTAATGTAAACCCTGTAGTAACAGTATGATTCTTTGCAGGAATCCTGGAGTAGGCAAGTACTGGCTGTGGCGTCTCGGCAGTTTAGAAGATGTGATTTCTCGGATGAGAGAGCATACAGAGCTCCAGAATAGAATTCTTAGATTTCTCATTTGCTAGGGCATCCAAGTGCAGAGACTTTCCCTTTATAGAATAGAATAGAATAGAATAGAATAGAATAGAATAGAATAGAATAGAATAGAATAGAATAGAATAGAATAGAATAGAATAGAATAGAATAGAATAAGCCAGGTTGGAAGAGACTTCCAAGATCCAGCCTATGCCTCCCCCGACACAACTTGAGACTGTGTCCCCTCGTTCTGTTGCTGGTTGCCTGGGAGAAGAGACCAACACCCACCTGGCTACAACCTCCCTTTAGGTAGCTGTAGACAGCAAAGAGATCACCCCTGAGCCTCCTCCAGGCTAAACAACCCCAGCTCAGTCAACCTCTCCTCACATACTTGTAGTTTTCTTCTGCAGCTTATTTTCCCTGAATATTGATTTTCCTTTTCTCCCCTTCCCACTGTGCCTCCTAAATATATTTCTGGAAGACATAAAGATCTTAACTGTTGCTACTTAATCTTCCCCCCCCAGCTCAGTACCACATATTTTGATTTCAAAGCTATGGCTGATAATTTTAGATGGTACTGCATAAATTCCTCAGGCAGGATTGCTTAGCAGAACAATTCAGCTGGATGAAGATTTTTGGTTTGGGAATCATAGATTGGTCTGGGTTGAAAGGGACCTTTGAAGGTCATCTAGCCCAGCCTTGTCTGCAGTAAGCAGTGGCATCCTCAACTGGATAAGGTTGCCCAGAGCCCTGTCAAGCCTCATATAAGCTAAGATGTGTATTACGTGTTAGTATCAACCTATGTTAGTGGATGCAGTTCTGTAAGTATTAAATGGCAGCAGTATATTGGAGATGGTGGGACCAGGCGTGGATGCCAAAAATTGTTGTGATAAACAGCTGCTGATGTCTGGGAGACGATAGGGAGAACTCTAACCTGTCTGTTCTGACATCATGTAGTGTTGCAGAGGAAAATCTCTGCCAAGTAAAAAATTGCTGTTAAACACCTATAAAAAAAGACAGCAAGCTCAGAGGCTCCACAAGAATGACCTGGCTGCAGATTCCACACTCTGCCCTGATGAGGCCACATCTGGAGTGTTGTGTCCAGTGCTGGGCCGCTCAGTTCAAGAAGGACCTCAGGGAACTGCTTGAAAGAGTCCAATGCAGAGCCACAACGATGCTGAAGGGAGTGAAACGTCTTCCTTATGAGGAGAGCCTGAGGGAGCTGGGTCTGTGCTGCTTGGAGAAGAGGAGCCTGAGAGGTGCCCTCATTCATGTTGATAAAGATGTGCAGGGTGAGTGCCAGGAGGTAGGAGCCAAGCTCTACTGGGTGATGCCCAGTGAAAGGACAAGGGACAATGGTGGAAGTTGAGGCATAGGAAGTTCCATATAAACATGAGGAAGATTTTTTCCCTATGAGAGTGATAGAGCCCTGGAACAGGCTGCCCAGCGTGGTTGTGGAGTCTCCCTTTATTGAGATATTCAAAACCCACCTGGATGTGTTCCTGTATGACCTGCCCTAGGTGACCCTGCTCTGTCAGGGGGGGTTGGACTGGATGAGCTTTTGAGGTCTCTTCCAACCGCTGACATTCTGTGATAATTTTGAGTACTGGAGAACTTCCCCTGAACTGATAATTTTTTTACAAGGCATAGCTCGGTGTGGTGCTGGTTGCCACAAAACAGTGGCATGTCGCTCTCTGCAGTCAGTCTGCAGCAAGTGCTCCTGGATGACCTAAACAAAGGCTGACTGCAAGCTGCCAAAGCAGGCAGTGCTTTGTTATGCAGTGCTTATGGGGCATGATAGCAGAGGGCAATATTTGGTGCAGTTTGTTTTAATCTTGTTTGCACTCTCTAGAAGAGTTTGATTTTTTCAAACTGGCACTGGCTGCTTTTTTAATTAGATGGTTATTATGGGTGTAACTGTTAACCGGTCCAGAGGGAATTAACACTTCAACAGCAACTGATTTGAGCTCATTCTGAAAGCAAACATTAAATAGGTGTGCTGGAAGTATTAGTCCTTCAGAAAGCATTTACAGGCCAGCTCATAGCTGGAGGTGTTTGTTCAGCCATTACAAGTGTTGGAAGTTGCTGCTGGGACTGGGTGTTGGCTAGCTTACCAGTAAAATCTAGAGAATATTATCTAAACTATGTGCAGTGTAGATCTGAATTCACCTAATGTTGACATTTTCTATGGTGCCATCTCCTAGTTTTCTTAGGTAATCTCTCATTTACAGCCACTGTCTGCAGGCAGAAGATAAATGGGATGTGTTGGATTTCACCAGCCTGTTGACAGAAAAGTTATGAGAAACTGTGCTCACCTTAATGGTTTGCAAGAAAGTGCTTCTGCCCTGGCTAGCTGCTTTGTGAGCTCTGCTGTGTGTACCAACAGCAGAACTGACTGTAGTGCTGGTATAAAATTAGGGGCAGCTCCAGGCCACTAGTGTGTTGTTGAGCATTTGTGCTTGAGTGCCATGTGCTTGGAGGAAAACTAGAAGTGGGTAGACTGAGATTGGATGTTTGGAAGTTATTTCACCATGAAGGTGGTGAGATGCTGGACGAGTTGCCCAGGGAGATGGTGACAGCCTCATCCCTGGAAGTTGTTAAGGCCAGCCTGGATGTGGTTGTGGGCAACCTAATCTAGTGTGAGGTGACCCTGCCCATGGCAGGGGTGGTTGGAACTGGATGATCCTTGAGGTCCCTTCCAGCCCTGACAACTCTGATTCTGTGATTCTGTGTTTTTGCACAACTGAGTGAGGTTCCCAAGAGAGTTGGGGATGTCTGGGTTTGTGGTTTTGGTGGGGTTTTTTGTTTTGTTTTTTTTGGTGGTTTTTTTTGAGGGTTTTTTTTTCAGTGTGCTCTAAGTGTCTTGGATTTCATTGTGAGATATAAGATGTCTGGATGGGATTTAAAGATCTGGACCACTTCCCAAGTTTTTGCTTTTCAGTTTACAGAGTTAAGTCCTTCATCATCTCAGAGGTCTGTTCCCAGCCTCAGTAATTCTGTCATTCTGTGAGGGGGAGGAGGCTGAGGGCATTCCTCACTGCTCTCTACAACCACCTGAAAGGATGTTGTGGAGAGGTTGGTGCTGCTCTCTTCCCACAGGAACAAGATAGAACAAGCCTCAAGCAAGAGTGGTCAGTCATTGGAGTGTGCACCCAGGGAGGTGGTAGAGTCTCCAAGCCTGGCTGTGTTTAAAGGTTGTTTGGATGTGGTGCACGGGCATATGGTTTAGGGTTGAGCTGTGCAGAGTAGAGTCAATGGTTGGACTTGGTGATCCTGAGGGGCTTTTCCAACCTGAATGTTTTGGTGATTCTCTGATCAAAATGATGAACTTTTGATGTTGTTTTTAGGGACTCACACCAAGGAATGTTATTAGCTCTTTAACCTGAGGGTAATCAGTTTGTACTTTAGGACCTGCTTCCATCTCCCAAATATTTCAGTCATGCATGATTGGCAATAAACTTGTGATACAGACCAGAAGTTCCCAGAGAGAGGAGGAGGAGAAGAGGAACAAGCAGGAATGTGAGGTCATTTCAGGACTTAATCATCTGGATGCCAGAACAATGTAGATTAAACTGGCAGAAACAGCAAAACAAACTGTGTGAGGAAACTGGAGTGGAAATGTGAGAGAGTGAAGGTCTGTCAGACTGTTCTTAGGCTTAATTCTGAAGTTTGGAACTGGAGAAGTCTTTCCCAGCCACACCATGTGTGTGCTTTGCTCTCAGAAATGTCACTATTCTGTCAAACAAACCTCTGGGAAGGAGAAACTGTGTTCTGGGCTGGCAAACTTGCACTTGAGAGTTTTGATATGGGGCTCCTTTCCTGTGCAGCAGGAAGCATCCTGCCATTGTCCTTGCAGATGTGTCATGGCAGGGGCACGGTGCTTGTTCCCACTGGCTAGAAGGCTGCAGCTTGAGTTTAATTTGCAGGGTATGAGATGCTTGTAGAGAATCTTGCCTTAGGCATAGGACTTCATGCTCTAAAATGCTCTTTTCTGGGCTCACCATACCTATTTGAATCAGCCTTCCTGGAGTACTCGGAGTACTGTGTACAGTTCTGGAGACCCCAACACAAGGAGGACATGGAACTGTTGGAGTGAGTCCAGAGGAGGACACAAAGATGCTCAGAGGGCTGGAGTAGTTCTACTTTGAGGACAGGCTACGAGAGTTAGGGCTCTTCAGCCTGGAGAAGAGAAGGCTTCGAGGAGACCTTGGAGTGGCCTTCCAATATCCGAAAGGGGTCTACAGGAAGGCTGGGGAGGGACTGTT
This sequence comes from Psilopogon haemacephalus, assembly GCA_013396835.1. NCBI lineage: Eukaryota > Metazoa > Chordata > Aves > Piciformes > Megalaimidae > Psilopogon > Psilopogon haemacephalus. The sequence goes on from VWZI01012585.1 coordinate 30,289, forward strand.
GACAAGGTCTTGTAATGACAGGATAAGGAGTAATGGGTTTAAACTGGCAGAGAAGAGATTTAAACTGGATGTTAGGATGAAGTTCTTCACAGTGAGGGTGGTGAGACACTGGCAGAGATTGCTCAGGGAGGCTGTGTATGCTCCCTCCCTGGAGGTGTTCAAGGCCAGGTTGGATGAGGCCTTGAGCGACTTGTTCTAGTGGGAGGTGTCCCTGCCTATGGCAGGGTGTGGAACTTGGATGATCTTTGAAGTCACTTCCAACATTAACCATTCCATGATACTTACTATCCATCTCAAGTTTGCTAATGTTTTGTGTTTGCTTATAAAAATAAAATATACTTAAATGGTTTAAGTTCCACCCCTTTTCCTCTCCTGTAAGCAAACAAATTAAAAAGTCAGAAACCCATGCACAAACCCCAGACAACAAACCATGTGTGTCTCATACAGCAATTTTCTCTTGGTTAGCAGATCCCCTTTGCACTTGGATTGTCTCACTGTGGTTTTGGGACAGACAAATGGTAGCTATAGGGAGCACAAATCTCACTCACGGTATAATGGAGGCACTAGAAATACCACTCACACTCTTATTACATTCTCCAATGTTGGTTTGGTTCTGTAAAAGAATTACAGAATGCTCCGGTGACCTCCAAAGCTCATCCAGTCCAGCCTCTTCTGCACTCGGCAGGGACATCCTCAACTAGATCAGGTTGCCCAGAGCCCTCTCCAGCCTTACCTTGAATACCTTCATGGATGGCCCCCAACCACCTCCCTGGACAAACCTGTTGCAGTGTTCCAGCACCCTCATGGTGCAGAACTTGCTCCTCACATCCAATCTCAACCTGCTCTGCTCTGGTTTGAAGCCATTGCCCTCATCCTATCTGCAAGTCTTTGCAGCCTTTTGTAGCCCCCTTCAGGTACTGCCAGGTTGCTATTAGGTTTCACTGGAGCCTTCTCTTCTACAGGCTGAACACCTCCAGCTTCCTCAGCCCATCCTCAGAGCAGAGCTGCTCCAGCACCTTGAGCATTTTTGTGTCCCTCCTCTGGACCTGCTCTGTCAGGTCCATGTCCTTCCTATACTGAGGGCTCTTGAACCAGAGACAGCATTCCAGAGCGGAATAAATGCAGGAGATGACCTGCAGATTTGGAGTCCTCATAAAGAGCAGTAAGTTGCTATGCAAGTTTAACATTTTACTCCAGTCTTGACCAGTAGGAATGTTGGGTTAGACTGAGTTGCCAGTACAACACTGCATTTGAAATTCCCACCAGAGATGTACGGTGTTGGAGTTGAAAGCTTGGAAACCAAGTGGAGATGCTTTGCAAAAGGAGCACATAGGAAATGGGACAGACAGAAACTTTATTATCTCTTGCCTCATTCCCAAGAGAGAAGCAGATCAGGAGCCTGCTCTGACTTTGTTCTTCAGTAACCAGACTGGTTATTTTTATAACGGTGGTCGTTTTGTTGATTTTTTTCCTTCCCTATCTGATGTGGCGTACAAGAAAGATGGGAAGGGACTTTTTAGGGTGTTGGGTAGTTATAGGACTGGGTAGAATGGATCCAAGCTAGAGGAGGGGCATTGAGATTGGATGTTAGGAAGAAGTTCTTCCCCATGAGGGTGGTGAGACACTGGCACAGGTTGCCCAGGGAGATGGTGGAAGCCTCATCCCTGGAAGTTTTTAAGGCCAGGCTGGATGTGGCTGTTGTCAAGCTCATCTAGTGTGAGGTGTCCCTGCCCATGGTAGGGGGATTGGAACTGGATGATCCTTGAGATCCCTACCAAGCCTGACAGTTCTGTGATTCTTTGGATTCCCAGAATTACTGCACTCACTGATGCCACCTTTGAACAGCTTTCTTTACTGAGTGTTCTACTCTACTCTCTAATATCCCACAGACATATTTACAGACTTTGGACAAATATGAGTGACAGAGATGGGAACTGAATTTAGCAAAGCTCTTGCCTCCTACCCTGAAAATGTGAGCTTATGCCTTGCCCTGAGCTTCCTGACCTTTCCCTTGTGGCAGTGCAGAAGTCTGCCTGCCAAGACATCAAAAGCAGAAAGGGATCTACACTTAAACCTGCTTCTTTTACCCTGCTTCTGAAGTTAAAATGAACCCTGAGCAACTCCATTATTCATGTCATGAGTAGCTGCCCAAGTGCCTGTGCAGGTCCAGGAGTGGGGCAGCCTGGCTGACAGAAGAGAGGAGCTAAAATTGCTTCCTGTGGGCTAAGCTTAAAATGTTTGTGCTTGGTTTGGTGGAAATTCTTCCTTACAGAGGAACCTTAGGACATCATTCTCCCAGTGTAATTAGTTTAATTATATAGTACACTTTAAAGCCTTAAGTATATATAATAAATGGGTGAACACAGTTAATCGAAGATTCATTACTGTGCTTAAGAAAAGAGCCTGCAAGCACATTTTGGAACAATAAGGTGTGATGTAGCTTTGCAGAGGATTTGGGAGGTTGTATGTCACAGAAACATTCAGACTGGCACAGGCCCTCAGGATTGCCAGAACCCTGAACCCTGCTCTACAAGGTTAACCCTAAACCATATGCCCAAGCACCACATCCAAACAACCTTTAAACACAGCCAGGCTTGGGGACTCCACCACTTCCCTGGGCAGCACATTCCAGTGCCTGAACACTCTTGCTGGGAAAAAGTCCTTCCTCATGTCCGGTCTAAACCTGCCCTGCTGCAGCTTGAGGCCATTCCCTCTTGTTCTCTGGCTAATGACCTGTGAGAAGAGACCAGCACCAGCCTCTCCACAAGGTCCTTTCAGGGAGCTTTAGAGAGCCACGAGGTCTCCCCTCAGCCTCCTCTTCTTCAAACTAACCATCCCCAGCTCCTTCAGTCTCTCTTCATCAGATATTCTCCAGGCCATTCACAGCTTCCTTGCCCTCCTGCACTGGCTCTAGCACCCCCATGTCTCCTTTGTATTCAGGTTCCGAAAACTGGACACAGCAGAGTCCAAGGGGACAATCATCTCCCTGCTTCTCTGGACACAGTATTTCTGATCCAAGCTAGGATGCCATTGGCTTTCTTGGCCCACCTGTGCACACTGCTGGCTCACATTCAGCTGCTTGTCCATTACAACCCCCAGGCCCTTTTCTACAGGCAGTTTTCCAGACACTGCCCCGAGCCTGTGGCACTGCTTGGGGTTGTTGTGGCCCAAGTGCAGGACCTGGAACTTGGCTTTGTTGAAGCTTATCTTTTTAATGTTGGCCACGGATCCAATCTATGCAAGCCCCTCTGCAGAAGGACTGTCAGTCAGTAATACACAGACAACATGATTTGTTTATCTTAAGGTTGCACTATTTGAGCACTTCTCTGTTACCTGCTGGTTTGGTATTGATTATGGATTCCCTTATTGCCCTTCTGAGTTCACACAGTGTATATAACATAGCAACAGCTCCTGCCCTTTTCTCCAACCCTTTCCATTCTGCTGCTTGTTTCCCACCTCTGCTCTGTGGGCACTTGTTTGCTCCCTGCTTCTTCTGTGAAGATGGCTTCACCTTTCTCCCCTAGAGAAGGGGGAGATACATCCCTCTTGACAGGCAGTTCTGTTAATAGCATTTATTTTATTTCACCTGGACTTTCTTGTTACAGTGTCCTGGTTTGTAAGGATTTGTTGGTTGATTGCTAACTTGGTTTCTGTGAAAGGCATAGAAATAAGCACCTCACCACTCCTGCTGGGATTTTTCTCAGCTATCCTCTTTATTGCTATTCGAGGTGCTTTTTGTGGTTATTAACTGAAGGGTTTGTTGCAGCCTGTTTAAACAGCTCTTGCTTAGGACTAGCTTTTTGCCATCCCAGGGTCTTGAGACAAATTCTGACTGTTCCAGCTACCATGCTTGTGCAAACACTTTGCTTAATTGAACTCCAACTAGGGTCAGCTAGGAATTTGGATCCCTCACAAGCTTCTGGAAGCACAAATGTGCAAAAGCTGTCAGTCCCAGAGAAGTTCTTGGCAAGAAGACCTGGTTAAAGCATAGGTAAACAGGGCTGTTTACTGTGAGCTGGTGATAATGAGGAAACAAAGAAGAAAAAGGAAGGGTTTGTCAGAAAAATGGATATTAACAGGATGCCTTTTTCCCTAAGGCAAAATCACTAATACCATATATACAATGTAAACAATTTATTCCTGTATATATTTATAAACTTGTCTCATTTTCTTTTTTTATGCTATTCCACTTGACTTGCTTTCACATGGAATTTGGATTTAAACAGGACATTTTCTATTTTTTTCTGTGTAGGGGAGATTTTAAGCTGGTTGTAAATTGTGTGGGCAGGTCGTTTGTGTTTAAAAAGGGGGAAATTGTATGTTTTAGAGGGCACATGCTTGAAACTGAGAACTGTGTCGGTTCTTCCTATTAGCAATAGCTAAACCAGACTGAAAGGTCTGAAATTTAGAGTTAACATTATGTTTGGGAATCTTTGCCCTCACAATGTTAGGACTCTCACATTAGGTGATTCACTGCTCATGCCTAGCGTCATATGCAGGGTGGTGTATTAACTTCCTGTCACTGCTGAGATAGCTGACACAAAATTCTGCATCAAGCAATTGCATTTGTGTGATCATCATGTGCCAGCTCACTTGCAGCTGCCTTTTCTTTCATCTTTAGTACCTGAGTACTCTTCATTGCCTGGAGAACAGAAGATCACATACTCCCCCCATGCAAAACTTACACACAGTGATATCCGGGATTTATCATAGAATCACAGCATGGGTTGGGTGGAAGGGACCTCCAAAGCTCATCCAGTCCAACCCCCTCTGTACTCAGCAGGGACAGCCTCAACCAAATAGGTTGCCCAGAGCCCTGTTCAGCCTAATCTTCAATATCTGCAAAGATGGGGCCACAACCACCTCCCTGAGCAACCTGTTCCAATCTTCCACTACCCTCATGGTACAGAATTTGTTCCTCACATCCAATCTAAATCTGCTCTGCTCTGATTTCGAACTCCATATCCTACCACTGCAGCCTTCTTGTAGCCCACAGAAGGTACTAGAAGGTCACTGTTAGGTCTCCACAGAGCTTTCTTTTCTTCAGACAGTAGTTTTCCCAATAACTTTAGTAAAAGCACTTCTCTTCTAGAAGAAGTTTGGGGTTGGGTTTTGGTTTCTTTTACAGTTTTTTAAAGTTAGCTGTAGCAAACTACTTGACAATTTTATGGGAAAGAAAATAGCAGTCAGTCTCTTCCAGCAAACAAATTCAGTTAGTGGGAGGATACTAGTGGGGGTTACATGCTAAAATAGTTCACTGTGTAGTCTGTGTTGCTTGAACTTGCTTGATATTCAGGTTATTTGTAGAGTGGCACCTCTGTATCATGCATTTCTTTACTAAGTAGGTTGAGTGGAGTTTGCTGCGATACCAGTGATGAATTTAATGTAGTAAAGTTAAACTTATCACAAGGCCAAGTACCAGGAGGCATATTTGTTGTGTTACAGAATACACCTATTTGTAAACAGCACTAAGAGTGACCTAACTGCTGACACAACTGTATTTATAAAATAGCTCAGAAGAATTCTAAACTATTGACATGGATTTTGGGGCAGTGGCTTGACATCTGGCTGGTCATTGCTGCCTTCCACTGCTGACTATTAGATTCCAGTTGTTAGCAAACAATACTAGTGGAAGCTTGTGCGAGGAAGTGTGGGCTAAGAACTCAGGTTCTTTCTGGTGGAGTTGCTGGAATTCTTGATAAATCTGTGATCAGCTCTGGGTTTTATAACAGAAAAAGGCAGCTCAGCCTGGGAATAGGCGGTGAACATTGGGCATCCTACTTTGGGCAAGTTCTGTCAATAAGCTGATGTGAAACTGGATGGGCATAATCAGATATCTTCTGAGATGTTTGCAAGATGAGGCAGAGCAGCTGTCAAAAATATTCTTGTGCAAATGTGGTTATCTTTATTTTTGGACTAACCAGCATTTTGTCTTCACAGCAGCTATACTTCTGAATGGAAGTGGCTTGCAGAGAGAGCTAGAATTGGCAGCCGCTGGACGTGGCTTCAAGCCCAGATTTCAGAACTAGAATACAAAATCCAACAACTAACTGACCTTCACAGGCAGATACGTGCCACCAAGGTATTGTCTGTGAGCTTTTCAAATAGTCTTCTGACAGTCTTTCTTGTGCTGTTTGTTTCTGTGGTTCTTTGTTGTTGCTGTTTGTTTTGCCTCAGAGTTCTTGTACCTGCACAGGCTGTTGCACATGGAAATCAAACAGAAGAACATCAAGAGTTAAAAAGTATTGTACCCTTGAAATACCAGTACAGGACTGAGAGCTGGGAACTCTTACCTTGCCGTCTGTGACAGTGACTTTGTTAGTGACTTTCGGAGGCCCAGCACAAGGTGCTGCATTTATCACAGTAGTTTTCTGCTCTGCAGAAGAGGCGAGGTTTAGCCTTCAATCAAGGTAGTTGGTAGTTAATTTTTTGTGTTGTGGGATTTCAGGGTGGGCTTCTTTATGTTATTTACACTCCATGTTTATTCTGAGGATTAGCTAGTTAATGTTTTACAGCACTTTGAACAGGTCAGGGATTAATTATTGCTAAAATTCCAATGTGTGCAACTCATGCACTAATTTTTTTTTAAGTTGAACTGGCTAGACGGTGAGAAAGTCAAGTTCCTAAAACATTAATGATCTAGCTATCAGTTAGTGGGTTCCCCAGGTCAGTCTCATATGCAAGAAGCCAAAACCTGTGATAATTCTGTTGGAGTGATAGTGAGGGATGTAGGTTGTCTGTTTTGTACTGAGGTCAGATAAGCACAGATGAAGAGGAGCCAGAAGATGCATTAGGCTTTCTGTAGCTGAAGGCAAGATGTAGAGGGGGTTTAAAGGGAAAGGAAAATCACCCTAGAGACATTTCCTTCTGAGAGCCTAAAGAAAAATTATTCCCTCTTCTCCTTTTGCCCTCAAAGTCCTTATTTCTGTATCCAACTTTTCTTTCTCCTGCTCACAACTTTTCCCCAATCAGGTTTTTCTCTAAAAAATCATGGAAGAGCCTTTATCTCAGGGCCTGGTCTGCCTCTGCACCCACAGAAGGGAAAGGAAATGGTGTGTTTTGGTGACAGGTGAGAATGCCTGTATTTTAGGGTGGTCCTGAATTCCAAGTACCTTTGCACTGTTTTGCCCAGAAGCCTTCAGTCCTTATAGTGGCATAGATCTTGTGAGCTGCAGAAGACAGATAAATAAATGAGAAACGAGAGAAAGAACTTTGTTTTAATCATGTATTTTCTTCAGATGAAGTGGTATGCTGGCTTTGAGCCTAGTCATCTTCCTGCTGGAGATCTTTAGTGACACTCCTTTTTACAGACTTAATGCCCCTTTGGCCAGCTGTGGTATTCAGTGTTTGGCATCCTGTCCTGTGGCAAAGGCAGAGGTGCGTTTGCTTTGGCTGTGCTTGTGTTCTGGAGCTGTTTATAGCACATCAGTGGGCTGGTAGAAGAGCTCTTTGTTTTCAGTTAGTGGCTAGAAAGTCACACAACATCATTAGAATTTGCATGCTGTCTTTAAAGGTCTCAGAGTGACGTTTTTGTGTTTGGGGTGGAAAAAGAAGTGAGTCCTAGCTAATGAACAATGAGTGCAAGCAGGAGGCCACTCCTCTGACACCCTAATGCTGTAGGAAGGAGATGGTTTGCTTGTGGGCGGTCTCCTGACATCCTGCATTGTGCTTTCTTCGTCTCTGCACACAAAAGCAGCAGCTCTAGACCCTTGAGTGCTTTTGTTTAAAAAAAATGTTTACCTGCAAAACCAAACAATTCCATTTAAGGCTGGAAAGGAGAGGAGGAGAAAGTTCACTGACAAACCCTGCTGGTTGTCACCTATAATCTTTCTCTTTCTTCTATGTCAATTCAGCCTCTCTTTTTTTATACAGTCTGTCCATTTTTTCCTTTCTTTCCTGCTTTCATATTTCTAAACTTGGTCAACAGGATTCTGCAACTGAAAAAAATAACATTCCAGTGGAGGCAGGGAAGTGTTCCCTGCTTACCACCAGTTCTCCTGTGTGTCTTCCTCTTTCTCTGGATTTATAATTTGTCGTTTAGATTTTTGTCAGTTGTTTTTTGTTACTCTCCCTGTGGTCATGACCTATGACTATTTCACTAAAAAGACAAAAAGATTGTAGAGTATGTCAAGCTGCTGAGCTAGCTTGTCCTTCTCTTGTGACACACAAAAATTAGGTCTATTCTTGAGTTTCCTAGGTTCATAGAATGGTTTGGGTTGGAAGGGACCTTAAAGCTCATCCAGTTCCAACCCCCATCACCATGGGCAAAGACTCCTTCCCCTAGACAAGCTTGCTGAAGGCTCCATACAACCCGGCCTTGAACAACGCCAGGGAGGGAGCATCCACAACCTCCTTGGGCAACCTGTTTCAGTGTTTCACAACCCTCACTGTAAAGAACTTCTTCCTAATACCCAATCTTAGTCTTCCCTCCTCAAGCTCAAAGCTATTCCCCCTCATCCTATCACTGTAAGCCCTGGTAAAAAGTCCCTCCCCAGCCCTTTTGCCAGCTTGTAAGTGCTGTTGGTCTACAGATTGTAGAAACTACCTGTATCTGTACAATAGTGTCTGGATTTGTTTCCATCTGCTGTAAAAGGGAAAGCACAGGTGATGGGCTTTTACGTGTATATGGAGTGTGGAAAATTCAGTGTTGACCTGATGGAGTTTCAGCAGCTCTCTGTTCCTCTTGGGCATTAAAGCAAGTTTTCAAGCACCTGTGTTGGTTTTTAGAGAATATGTTTGTTCTCAGCTTTGAATTTGTAGCTCAAACAAGGGAATAAGTTAGAGACACAGTGAAAACAGGACAATTTTCCATTTTCTTTTACTCTATCATTTGAAGTCTCTCTGAGACTTGCTTTCATGTTTTAGGAAAGCTGCTGCTGAGGCTGGAGTCAGGTATGAGTAAATCTACAGGATCTTTATTTTCCATAACCCAGGTGAAGTGAGTCTTGCTTAAAGAGACTGTGTAGGGGTTCCTTGTATTCACGTGGTGCCAATCTTACTTGGCTTCGGTGGAATATTCTCTCTCACCTTTAGAAAGAGAGTTTGAGGTAGTGTGATTGAATGGTGCCATTCTTTCATTGCCTAGCTGACATTTGAGTACCAGTCAGTACTTAAAAGCAAGTATCTTTCCTTTTCTCTTTGGATAAAGCCTGCTGAAGTTTCAGAGCCTTTGCTGAGTATCACATTAATTTGCTCAAGATAATGAGAAATTAAGTGCTATTTGAGGAGCTGCTTTTGACTGCTACAATGGTATTTTTGCTTTTTGGGTTTTTTTGTTTAATGTTTGTAAGTTGTTAAACCGTTTGAGGTGTTACTTAGGATTGCAGTTGACACTTTCACCTTTCTCATCTATTGTGTGGAAAACACAACAGCGATATTATTTTTCTAGTTCCATTTATTAAGTTCAGCTATTTTCCTACTATATAAAATTGTATTTATCTTACTGGTGACATTCTAAATGGCAGGACCACATCTGATACCACATTTGTGCTGATTGTCTTGAAAAACAATGGGGTTGCTTAAAATATTTGGGATGGTTGTCTCTGTAGTTATGCAACTCTAAAAATGTTCACCTGACATCAATGACTGGGTTGTAAAAGGCGTTAGTGTTGATTTGTATACATCTCTGCTACAGAAAAAAAAAACTACTTTGAGGTTTTGCTTAGCACTTGGACAGGAAAAGGAGAAAAAGAGCACTTTAAAATTCAAGATTTGTTTACTACAGAGACTAAAACTAGCCTCACTTAAAAAAAATTGTTTCTTCCAGAAAAAATATCCTAAATCAACAGGCAAAATATTTTGCAGTTACTTTAATGAGTATGAATTTCTGATTTGAATTTTGGCACAGATGTTTAAGCAGGGGTATAAAAGTAGAGGGTCTGTTGTTAAAAAGGAATAGCTCATGTGATGCAGCTTTTAATTTATGAATATCCCTACTATTTCTGTATTTTAGCTGTAAAGTGTATTTAAAGGCTAGTTGGAGTTTTTCAGAGGGTTGCTGGGAGGATTTAAGGGGGATATGCCCCTTAAAAATTATTTAGGAGGGTTAATCCATTGTCAACCAACTGTGTTCAATTGCTCTTATCTAGGGGATGGTGATCATAGAAGAATTCCCATTTCCAAAAGACATTTTGAAGAAGCAAATGCAGCTGACAGACCAAGAAGCTTTATTGAACACCACAGGGAACTTGCAAGCTGCTATTGAGAGACAGGATGATTTTGAAATGTCACCCAGCAGCCCTACCCTGCTTTTACGAAACATAGAGAAACAGGTAAAGTAAAACCAGAACTGCACAGAGCCAAGTGGTTTGCTTCAGAAACAGGGCAGCTTCTATGGTGGTGGCTTCCAAAAAAGAAGATATTTTGCAGTCTCTAGAGTGGATGCTGATGAATCAAAGGGCTTGAATAACTGCATTGTACACTAATGGTTTACAAATTAACCTTTTATTTCTGGCCTGTCTGCATCACCCCTTTGTTGCCATCAAAGAAGCCACATAACAGTTTCTAATAGCTATCCACAAACCTGCTTCTCCTTCAGGGTAGGTTCAGGCAGAGTTGCCGCAGATTGTTTCAGGAAGTACTTCTGTGAGACAAAAGAATGCAGCTGAAGATGGAGGTGTGTTACACTTGAAACAAAAAAGAAAGTTCCAACAGAATATAGTTGTTGGTCTCTTGGAGTGCCATAGGACTCTGGAATGCCAGGTGCTTCACAGGCATAGCCTGCCTGTAGCCATGAGCAGAGTTTTGATTCATGGGGTTCAAAACAGTCTTTTCCAAGGTTAATTCCAGGAAATGTGATACAGACTCCAGCAGGGTTTTCTTTTGCTAGAAGGTATAAAGAATGTGGTAAGATCACATTGCTGACAGAGATGCAGGAAATTTGCTTTTTGTGGTTAGCGTGAATCAAAGCTGCCAAAGGCAGCTGCCAAAGACCGTGTTCATAGGATACCCTGCTCCTGGACATTCATCCTCAGCAGGGGCTCAAACGTAGCTTTGGATATGCATGTCTGTTCTTGAATCTCAGTGTTCTCAAATGTTTCAATTTTTCGTATTTAATAATCATACTTTCCTGTTCTTAAAATGCTTCCTATGTGATAGATCCTGTCTGCAACGGACAGAAGCGAGGAAGCAGTAAAACAGGGTCTTGAAACACACAGTGCTGGCATTTGCACAACAGCAACCAAAGAGTGTTTTCAGAATGTGGTGAATGTACCCTCTTTAAGGGCTTACTTGGAGAGTTTAACACACTTAGAATCACAGAATGCTCTGGCTTGGAAGGGACCTCCAAAGCTCATCTAGTCCAATTCCCTCCTCACTCAGGAGGGACAGCTTTAACTAGATCAGATTGCCCAGAGCCCTGTCTAGCCTCACCTTGAGTATCTCGAAGGATGGGGCCACAACCACCTCTCTGGGCAACCTGTTCCAATCTTCCACTACCATTACGGTGCAGAATTTGTTCCTCACATCCAGTCTAAATCTGCTCTGCTCTACTTTCAAGCCATTGCTTCTTTTCAGTTAGAAATTAGTAGTGGTGTATTGCTTGTGCCCTGAGTAGGTACAAATGAGGTCCTGAAAATTATTTGGAAGTGAAGGTGTTCTTCATTGAAGGCATCTCAAAAATTGCATCAGATTTCTTGCTTTTGCATCACAAAAAGTCTGGGATTTGATTTGCTTTTAAACTATCAATCCTGTAAATCAACTTTGACTCTGAGGGTCTGAACTTCTTCCTGTTCCATGTCAGAAAGAATGATACTGGAGGCTGAAACACATCCACAGATATTCCCACAGAATTACTCAGCCCTGTGTTGAAGCATTTCTTTGTTAAAAGTAAATAATTTTACTTATGAAAAAAAAAAAAAAAAAAAAGAAAGTCTCTGAGCCAGGCAATTTTTGTTAAGACTCTTTTCAAGGCCTTTTCACAGCTATGCAGTATTTACAAACCGTGCATATTTTCCCTTGTGAGTTGGAGGTCTGCCATTGTTTTTGTGTTTCTGTACAGTAGAGACTTTACTCCTTACCGACTGAATTCTGGAGAGATTTTTAAATCAATCTACTAAATATTATTATACAATCACAGAATCAAAGAATGGTGTGGCTTGGAAGGGACCTCCGAAGCTCATCCAGTCCAAGGCCCTCTGCACTCAGCAGGGACACCCTCAACTAGAGCAGCCTCACTTTCAATACTTTCAGGGCTGGGGCCACAACCACGTCCTTGGGCAACCTGTTGCAATGTTCCAATACCCTCATGGTGCAGAACTTCTGCCCCACATCCAATCTCAATCTGCTCTGTTCTGCTCTAATTTGAAGCCATTGCCCTTGTCCTGTCCCTGCAGGCCTTTGCAAACAGTTTCTCTGCAGCCTTCTTGTAGCCCACTTCAGGTACTGGCAGGTTGCTATTAGGTGTCCCTGAAGCCTTCTCCAGACTAGACATCTCCAGCTCCTTCAGCCTGTCCTTGTAGCAGAGCTGCTCCAACGCCTTGATAACTTTCATCGTCTCCTGACCTGCCTCATCAGGTCCATGTCCTTCCTGTGTTGAGGGCTCTAGAGCTGGACAGAGCACTGCAGGTGAGGTCTCCCCAGAGCAGAGCAGAAGGGCAGGACCCCTCTATCCTGGCCACACTGCTTTGGATGCAGCCCAGGCTGCCATTGTCCTTCTGTGCAGCAAGCTCATACTGCCTTCTCATGTCCAGCTTTTTCTTGCATCTTATTTGTTTTGTCCAGAACTATTGTAATTGACTTGCTGTGTCAGTGCCTTAATGTCCATCTCTGAATATCTTTTTCTGACATGAAATCTTTACCCAACTGTGTCATTTAAACATCAACAGAAAAGACATGATTTGTAAGAAAATGAAAAACAATGCTATGCCTCTTTCCTCGTAATTGGTAGTACCTCAAAGTGTAGCAGATTGAGTGCACCCACAGCAGGATTCTAGATGATACCAAGCTGAGTGGTGCAGCTGATAAGACTGAAGGACAGAATGGAGCCATCCAGAGGGCCCTGGACAGGCTGGAGAGGTGGCAGAGGAGAATCTTGTGAGGTTCAATAAGGTGAAGTGCAAGGTCCTGCACCTGGATTGGGACAACCTTCAATATCAGTCCAGGCTGAGAGATGATGGAATTGAGAGCAGCTCTGCAGAAAAGGATCTGGGGGTGCTGGTGCGTGAAAAGCTGGACAGGAGCGAGCAATGGGCACTTGCAGCCCAGAAGGCAAATAATATCCTGGGCTGCATTGAAAGTGGCCAGAGATGCTGCTCTGCTCTGGGGAGACCTCACCTGCAGTGCTGTGTCCAGCTGTGGGGCCTCCAACACAAGAGAGATGTGGACCTGCTGGAAAGGGCCCAGGGGCCACAGAGATGATCAGAGAGCTGGAGCATCTCTTCTTTGAAGACAGGCTGAAAGAATTTGGGCTGTTCAGCCTGGAGAACAGAAGGCTCTGGGGAAACCTGAGAACTACTTTTCAATATCTGATAGGCACCTACAGGGATGCTGGAGAAGGACTGTTCAGAAGGGCTTGTAGTGGTAGGATGAGGGGCAATGGTTTGAAGCTGGAGCAGAGCACATTTGCATTGGACATTAGGAGGAAGTTCTGCACAGTGAGAGTAGTAAAATACTGGAACAGGTTGCTCGGGGATGTGGCTGAGGCCCTGTCCCTGCAGACGTTCAGAACCAGACTAGATGTGACTCTGGGCAGCCTGATCTAGTTGGAGGTGTCCTTGCTGCCTGCAGGGCAGTTGGACACAATGACCTTTGAAGGTCCACTCCAAAACAATGCAATCTGTGGATCTCTGAGGGTGCTGAAGCTTTGGAGCTGGCTCTGAGAGAGGTTGTGGAGTCTGCTCTGGAGACTTTCAAGACCAATCTGGATGTGTTCTTGGGTGACCTGCCCTGGGTGATCCTGCTCTGACAGAGGAATTGGACTCAATGATCTCCAAAGGTCCCTTCCAAACTCCAACATTTTGTGATTCAGTGAAGAAAACTCAGTAACCTTTAGCCATTCTTGCTTTAAAGCGTCTTAGCTCTGAATGACAATCCTCCAAAATGCTGTAAAAGGCTTTTTTTAGCCAAAAGATGCCAGTTCAAATCCATTTATTTTCTCTTTAGTGTGCAGCACACTGAGTCCTCAAAGAAAACTGCGTTTATTGTCAGAGTAGCCTATAAGGTTTGACATTTAAAACAAAAATATCATTGTGAAGTGTTATCTGGAGTCAGTCCACAATTCATTGCTTTATAAGAAGTAATTCTTAGTCTGAACAAATCAGATACATTTGTATGGGGCAGTTCTGAGGGACCAGGTTTTGGTGGGGAGAAGGAGACTTCTCATTGCTATTTTTGAGGCTACTAGTCGATTTTAGCTGGTCTGTGTGTACTTACACTTCCTTTTGTAACAAAACACCTTTGTCCAACCCAGTGAGCAATGAAGAGAAAGGAATACTTGAAGTGAATAAAATGTACAATGAGTAGAGAGCAGAGTTTTTGTTTTTCCCTGTTGAAATGCTTGTTGCAGTTAGCAGCTCTGACTACAACTGTTGTAACTTCAGCTGTAAAACGTTCAGATTTCTTTTGCCTTTTCCAAAAACCTTTGGTTAAAATACTAAGATCACATAATCCCAGGGTGTTAGGTGCTGGAAGGGACCTCTGGAGAGCTTCGAGTCCAACCTCCCTGCCACAGCAGGACCAGAGAATCTAGTGCAGGTTGCACAGGAACACATGCAGACAGGGCTGCAAAAGCTCCAGTGAAGGAGCCTCCACAGCCTCTCTGGGCAGCCTGTGCCAGTGCTCTGGGACCCTTACAGCAAAGAAGTTGTTGCTCATGTTGAGGTGGAACTTGCTGTGCTGCAGTTTCCATCCCTTGCCCCTTGTTTTGTGCCAGGGCATAAGTGAGCAGAGGCTGTCCCTGTTCCTTCCTTCCTGACCTCCAGCCCTCAGCTATTGATAGACATTGATCAGATCCCCTCTGAGCCTTCTCCTTTGCAGACTAAGCAGCCCCAGGACTCTCAGCCTCTCCTCATCAGGCAGTGCTCCAGTCCCTTCAGCATCCTTGTAGCCCTCCCTCGAGCTCTTTCCAGTAGATCACTGTGCCTCGTCAGCTGGGGATCACTAATGTTGTTTTGTGTACTACTTATTCAAATCTCTAAACAAAGTCCTTGACAGGTTGTATTGGGCTTTTGTTGTTTGGGGTTTTTTTTCTGTATAGTTGAACTTAATAATGGTGAAAGGAAAAATATGACACGCTTGATTATTCACAAGAAGAAACTCAATGTGATTATTCCATGATGTGTGTGACTGGAATCCTAAATACAAAACCAAGAAAAGCATTTGAGCTGTTCACACAGGGGCACAGAGTTGGTGAGGCTGGAATAGACCTCTGAGATCGTCACCTCCAACACCCACAACAGTGACCAGACCATGGCACTAAGTGCCACATCCAAGCTTGCCTTAGACATCTCTAGGGACAGCAACTCCACCAGCTCCCTGGGCAGTTCATCCCAGTCTCTAATTTCCCTTTCCATCAGGAACTGCTTCCTAACATCAAACTTAACCCTCCCCTGGCACAGATTCAGGCTATGTCCTCTCCTCTTGGTACAAGTTGCCTGGGAGCAGAGCCTGACTCCCACCTTTTTACAGCTTCCCTTCAGGTAGCTGTAGAGTGTGCTAAGGTCCTCCCTGAGCCTTCTCTTCTCCAGGCTGACCACCCCCAGTTCCCTCAGCCTCTCCTCATCAGCCTTCCCCTCCAGCCCCTCCCCTGTCTTGTTGCTCTCCTCTGGCCCCACTCCAGCCCCTCAAGATCTCTCTTGCAGTGGGGCCCAAAGCTGCACACAGTGTTCAAGGTGAGGCCTCCACAGTGTCAGCACAGGACAGAATGACTTCCCTATGCTGCTGGCCACACTGCTCCTCCTTTGCCAGGCTCTCTCCAGCCACTCACCCTCAGCCCGTAATGTTGCGTGGGGTTATTGTGGCCAAGGTGTAGGACTCTGCACTTGGCGTTGTTAAACCTCAACCCATTGGCCTCAGCCTATGTACCCAGAGTGGCCAGGACTCTGAAGTGCCTTACTACTTTCCAGCAGATTGACACTGCCCCTGTTTGAGTGGGGATAAAAGTCTGTCTGCCTTTTCTTTATTATTATTATTATTATTATTATCTTTCCCAGAGCGCACAACTGAGTGAAATCATCAGCAGCCTAATTGCTCCACTCAGTCTGACTCCAGCTTCTTCAGCTCTTTCATCCAAGCCCTGTCAGCACAGGCAGCTGGTCAATGCCATCTCCTTCAGGTAGGTGATACTATGGTAGCATTTCATTCTTTTTTGTTTTTTGAGAACAATTTTTGGTGAAGTTATGTGGGTGGAACTGATGCAGCAGTAGTGAATCAGGAAAAGAAAGGTGCTTTGTGCAAGCTTCAAGAGAAGGCAAATATGGCTTGTAAGGCTAAAATTAGTAGGATTTGTTTTGTCCTTAAAGACATCGCTAAAGAATGGTCACTGTGAGTGCATTTCAGTCCTGGGAAGATGAATATACCTGAAATCATGAAAGGATGCAGTAAATATACACAAAGTCTAATTGTTTAAGGCTTAATGTGTTATGTCATCACAAATGCAACTTCATTTATCAGGATCACAGGATCCCAAGATGTTTGGGGCTGGGGAAGCAATGTCTGGAGACCTTCCAGTCCAACTGTCCTACCACAGCAGGACCAGAGAATCTAACACATGTCACACAGGAACACATCCAGACAGAGCTGCAAAGGCTCCAGAGAAGGAGCCTCCACAGCCTCTCTGGGCAGCCTGTGCCAGTGCTCTGGGACCCTTACAGCAAAGAAGTTGTTGCTCATGTTGAGGTGGAACTTGCTGTGCTGCAGTTTCTATCCCTTGCCCCTTGTCCTGTGCCAGGGCACAAGTGAGCAGAGGCTGTCCCTGTCCCTTCCTTCCTGACCCCCTGCTCAGAT
This sequence comes from Psilopogon haemacephalus, assembly GCA_013396835.1. Classification (NCBI taxonomy): domain Eukaryota; kingdom Metazoa; phylum Chordata; class Aves; order Piciformes; family Megalaimidae; genus Psilopogon; species Psilopogon haemacephalus. Next base: position 47,230 of record VWZI01012585.1, read on the forward strand.
CCCTCTCAGCCTTCTGCTCTGAAGACTAACCAGAGGAGATCACTCAGCCTTTCCTCATCAGGCAGTGCTCCAGTCTCTTCAGCATCCTTGCAGCCCTCCCTTGGATTCTCAACATCAAATCCCTCTCCCTCCTGAACTGGGGAGCCTGGAACTGGATGCAGTATTCCAGGTGGGACCTCATTAGGGCAGAGCAGAGTGGGAGGAGACCCTCCTTGGATCTGCTGGATGCACTCTTCTCAATGGCCCCCAGGATGCCATTGGTCTCCGTGACCACAAGGGCACATTGCTGTCCCATGGATGATTTCAGGAAAAGCAATGAACTCAACTTTCCTAGGTTAGTAGAACACATAAGCAGTGTCAGCTGTGCCTTAGTGTGGGTCAGTGTCAGCTTTTGGTGACATCAGCCTTCAGCACGAGGCCAACTTTATCTTTGCTAGATACTTTTCCAGGAATTTGGAGATCATGTTTTTTCTTTTTTTGGTCTTTTGTCCTGGGTGGTTATACCCTCCAAGATGACTGCAGAATCTCATCCATACTTTTTAGTAATTCCATTTGTTATTCCAAGATTTTAATGCCCAGCCCAGGCTGTGATCAATGTTAGTCTGAAAACAGCATTAAGGTAATTGACTGCATTCCTGTCTTACAGCAGATCCAGGTGGGTAAAGAAAGTGCTTCTCCCTGGTGATGGCTGTGTTTGATACCCAGGTACAGGACAAGGGACAACAGTGGAAGCTGATGCGCAGGAAGTTCCATGTAAACATGAGGAGGATTTTTTTCCCTGTGAGAATGACAGAGCCCTGGAACAGGCTGCCCAAGGGGGGTTGTGGAGTCTCCCTTTATGGAGATGTTCAAAACCTACCTGGATGTGTTCCAGTGTGACCTGCTCTAGGTGATCCTGCTCTGTCAGGGGGGTTGGGCCGGATGAGCTTTTGAGGTTCCTTCCAGCCCTTGACATTCTGTGACTCTGTGATTCTGAATACTGGAATAAACTGAGCCCTGAAACAGGAGTTGCTCTTAATGTTGAGGAAGGACTCTCCTGCATTTGAAAATGTTTTTAGGGGTCTGTGAAAGGAGGGACTCCAATAACAGCAGTTTGGATCAACTTCTGATTTACCAGGCACTGTCCAAAATCAGTCTTCTTTGCATTGTATCAGCAACAGACTGGTTTGCTCACAGACCACTCTCTCCAAGGTTGGTTGTTTTCTTCTCATGTAAAAGCCCAGATAAGAAAAGAAGTTAGCAGCTTTTCTCAGGGCTGTAGCTCTAAGCTGCAGTAGGTGAGTTGGCTATTGAAAGGAAATCTGAGGGGTTTGGGAGCTTTCCATGTGTTATCTTAAAAGTCAGCTATATGTTTCCTTTTAATTTTTCACTTGGAACTAAAGTACAGACTCACAGAATCGTCTGGGTTGGAACAAACCTTCAGAGCTCATCCAGCCCAAACCCCTCTGCAGTCAGCAGGGACATCTTCAACTAGATCAGATTGTCCAGAGCCCTGTCCAGCCTCACTTTGAATATCACAGAAGCATAGAACTGTCAGGGCTGGAAGGGGTGTCAAGAATCATCCAGTTCCAACCTCCTGCTATGGGAAGGAATACCTCACGCTAGATCAGCTTGACAACAGCCACATCAGCCTGGCCTTAAAAACCTCCAGGGATGATGCTTCCACTACCTGCCTGGGCAACCTGTGCCAATGTCTTACCACCCTCATGGGGAAGAACTTCTTAATATCAAATCCCAATATCCCTTCCTCCAGCTTGGATCCACCCCCCGGTCCTATCCCCACCTGACACCTTAAAAAGTCCCTCAACACCTTTATTGTAGCCCCCTTAAGATCCTGGAAGGCCACAGTGTCTCCTCAGAGCACTCTCTTTTCCAAACTGAACAGCCCCAATTCTCTCAGCCTGTCTTCTTGTGAAGTGTTTAGAAATCCCCAAATGAATGTGAAGGGTGGTAACGAAGCATGATACAGAGTTGTTATCAGCAGAATCCTGCAGGAAGAATTAATGTCCCCTACTTCTTGGATTTTGAGTGTGCTTCAGGTTTTGTGGCATTTTGTTGTTGTATTCTTGTGTGCAATTATTTGAGACAGCTGCATGCTATGAGTTAACTTCATTTCTTGGCTGCTTTCTTCTTTTGCTAGAGCTTGCTCTGACTCTATGAAGTGCTTAAGAAAGCAGAAATAAAAACTGAATCAAAACTAAGGTGATTTTTTTGGTTTTGAAGAGCAAAAATAAAAAGGATTTTTACTTAGTAAATTGTTGAAAGTAGTTGCTGGCTCTTTAAAAGTAGATCTGACTGTGAGGTTAGGTCTTTGAGGTTGGTAGTCATGGGGTTGCAGTATGGTTGGTTACTTGGGCTGCTCCCAGTGGTGGGGCATATACAATCTCTGGTTGATTAAATGTGGGTAGCCTTTGCTTGGTCTAGTTTAATTAGTGGCTTCCTTTTTCTATGTAGCTTTTCTTTACTCACTTAGATTGCTCAGAAGCATGGTATGAAGGTAAATGTTCATAGAAGCAGTTCCCTAATCCCTAAGCAAACCACGTTCCTCTGAAGGGAGAAGACCAGTACACACAGTGCTGGTCTGCTGCCTGCTGTGACTTTAAGTGAGGTCTCTGCTCTTTTGCCAGGCTGCAGAGTAAGAGAAGCAGCCACTGAGCTTTGGAAAGAGTGTTCCACCATATGTATGGATTTCACATCTGGCAGTGATTCATTTCGCTCCTCTAGAGATCTGAGATCCAAAGAAATATTGCCTGAGAAGCCTATTTGCACAAGTGGTAGGCAAATCATACTGCCATGGCCTGCATCTCTGAGCCACAGAGCTGTGATCTCTGCTTCAGCTGAAAATGGAACTGTGCACTACTGTGAGGCACAAGAAGGTAAACAGAGCAGATAGCAGAGACTGAAGAGAGATTATCAAAGACCTAGGCAGACCATCAGAACAAAGGCAAGTGTCGAAATAGAGGAACCAGACTGAGAAGGTTTTTATTCCGATTTACCTGTGCAAGTTGTCTTTCATGTGAGAGGGAGGTGTATGGAAGTCTAGAAGTTGGGCACAGCACCACTTGACTTTGAGACAGGTAACTACAGAAGAAATGCTTTTGAGAATTCAGAGTAAGTATTTAAAGAGATCCTCTGCGTGGACTTTAAACATCATCTTTCTTTCTCAGGCCTTAAGAACTGGGTGTTAGTATTACAGAATCACAGTATATTCTGGGTTAGAAGGGATATCCCAAACTCATCTAGTCTAACCCCCTCTGCACTCAGCAGGACATCTTCAACTAGATCAGGTTGCCCAGAGTCCTGTCCAGCCTCACCTTGAATATCTCCAGGGATGGGGCCTCAACCACCTGGGCAACCTGTTCCAGCAGCCTCATGGTGCAGAACTTATTCCTAACATCCAATCTCAAAATACTCTGCTCTAGTTTGAAGTCACTGACCCTGCTGAAAATGTCTCTGCTTAGGCAACATTTCCCAGGCTGGGACAGTTGGGGCTGTTCAGTCTGGAGAAGAGAAAGCTCTGAGGAGATCTTATTGTGGCCTTCCAGGATCTGAAGGGGGCTACAAGAAACGTGCTGAGGGACTTGTTAGGGTGTCAGGTGGGGATAAGACTGGGGGGGATGGATCCAAGCTAGAGGAAGGGAGATTGGGATGGAATGTTTGGAAGAAAATTCTTCCCCGTGACGGTGGTGAGACACTGGCACAGGTTGCCCAGGGAGGTGGTGGAAGCCTCATCCCTGGAGGTTTTTAAGGCCAGGCTGATGTGGCTGTTGTCAAGCTGATCTAGTGTGAGGTGTCCCTGCCCATGGCAGGGGGGTTGGAATTGGATGATCCTTGAGACCCCTTCCAGCCCATACGATTCTGTAATTTTGTGAACACCAATGACAGGGGAAACTTCCTTGCCATGACGTAACACAGAAGCCATCAAGCAGCAAGCAAAGCAGATGGATGGCTTCCTGAAGCAGCCTGCTGAAACATTTTAGTGTTAATGAAATCTTCTCAAAATTAGATAGCCCATGCTAGGCAGCATAGGAAATCTTGGCCTGTATTTAATTTCTTGTATGTCCTCCTTCCACTAATCATGCCACTGCAGAACTTCAGACAACATGGAGGTCTCCTCTTCTAGCAGCTGGTTGCTTGATCATCAGCACATCAAGAAAAGAAGAAGAGAGAGGACAAGGCTGAGATCTCTCTCTGTGACTAACATGAGCACATCTGCCCGTACAAGGGCGCTTCACAGTTTCCAGAAGAGGAAGCTCTACAGAATGCACAGTGCCTGTTACTGGAACCAGCAGGTAGGCCCCTACCTCTATTTCCCAGGACCTAAACCTAAACTTCAAACTGCTAGAGGATGTGTGTGTCTTGTCCGGTATGCCAACCAAGTGGTGCAGACTGAGTTGGTTTTTTTGTTCTGTGCAAGGAGCACACAGTGTGTGAGGGAGCACTCCATGTGTCAACCAGAGCTTGCAGCTAATGAGCTGAACACACAAATCAAAGGCTACTGAAGATCCTGCTAATCAAATCAGTTTGTTTTGTGTCTATCTTTAACGGCCTTGCATAGCCTAAGCCAGGTTACAAAGGAATTAGTGGTTTACAATGGGAACAAAAACTGTTGTCTGTTGTGCAGGTCGAGGCATATCTGTTCACATCTGATATTAATTAATAGCTTACTGCTGGTAAGAATATATAATAAGTTTAGCCGTGGTTGTGGTGGTTTGGGAGTTCCCCAACACCCACACTTTGAAATAACCCAGGCTAGAACTCAATCAGCTGGAAGTTAAGGAAATGAAGCTTTATATTTACAGCTTTGCACAATATACAAGCAGATATTTATAACAAAGATATTTGTAGATATCTACAGTGAAAAGGTAATACAGAAACACCACACCCCTCCCAGAGATCAGAATCTCTAAGAGGGGTTTTCCGCCACCCTACCACCTTGACTCACTTCCCAATCTTATTTCACTATCTGTCTTACATGCCAGATAAGCAAAGTTAGTTCAGCTAGGGGGTTAGCAGCAAGAAACTAAGTAGTGAAGTTATTCAGGTCCAACTAAGAAGGCAGAGAGAGAGATGCAGCAACCAGCATGGTGCAAAGCAGTCTGTCTTATCTTTGTTTTGAGTCTAACTTTATACCATTTCAGTAAACAAATGAGTGAAGGAGACACTGGAATGTTTTCCTTTCTCAGCCTATAGTCTAATTTCTCATTTAAATCCTCCAATTAGCCTCAAACCAGCACAGTCCACCCCTGTCTACTTCACTCAGTTTTTACTGAGAATTATCTGTCTAATCTAAAACAGTATTAACAATTATGAATATTACAAATTCAGTTCACACTTCGTTCCAGATGTATCTCAGATGTAGGTGATTCAAAAGCTCAGAAACCAAGAAACAGTTCATCTTCTCACAGACGAGATGAGACCAGGGACTCACATACTGTAGGTCCTCTTCTGTTGGACACCTTCAACAGGAAACTCCTAACAGCTTGTATTATACACTCTGAATTTAAACTCTCTCAGCTAAGGTTAGATTCCTCTGTGGAATACACTGGATTTCACCATTCTCCTGCATCACCCTGTATGTATGACCAGAACCTTCTGCAGAAACCACTCCTCAGACAGGTTTCCATTTGCCCAAAGGAGAAAATACCCAAACAGTTTTCCCTAACAGATTCTTTTCACGTACAGCCGGAACTCTATCACCATCCACTGTTTGTACCAAATCTGATTGTGCAGGTCCTGTTCTGTTTACAGAACCCCTACTGCTTACCAACCAGGTTGCTTGTGCTAAATGCTTGTCCCAGTTTTTGAAAGTTCCACCCCCCATGGCTTTTAGGATGGTCTTTAGCAAACCGTTGTAGCATTTGATCTTTCCTGAAACTGGTGCGTAGTAGGGTATGTGGTAGATGCAATCAATGCTGTGCTCTTTGGCCCAGTTTTTCCTAATATTCTTCTTGAAATGAATGCCTTTGTCTGATTCAATTCTCTCTGGAGTTCCATGTCTTCACATGTGTATTGGTTTACACCCAGCTACCCTGAGCTAAAAGCCCAAAAAGAAAACTCAAAGCGGTTTGGAAGTGAGAATGGGGAATAATGCCTTTAAACAATGAAATACAGGGTGAAAAGGGGTTTCTGCTTTTCACAGGAAGCAGGGGGAAGGGATACAGAAAAACCCGGGAGGAGGAGGGGGTAAGGGAGAAGGGATACCACCGCGGCAGGGTTTTAGTCTGAAAAGCAAAGTCGCGGTCCCGTAATTGCTGGTGCTGAAGAACAGAAGCAGGTTGCAAAACACAGCTGAGCAGTTCTCGGTCTCCATGCGGCTTGTTGCAGAGCACGTGGAGGAGCGGGGAGCGGCAGGGAGTGGCAGCAGCAGCGAGAAGGGGCGTAGGATGTGAGAGAGAGGGAGGGGGGCTGAGCGGGGGTTTTTATAGTCCAAATCCGGGCAGGAAGTGGGAGTGTTCAACCATGCCACCTGGGAGGCACGGGGCCAGACCACCTCTGGGACAAGGCAGGGGGGTCCCAGGTGGCTTAACCCTTTACAACATGATTTGTCTCTCCAAACCAAGAATGGTGTTACATGCTGTAGCATGTGGAACTAGATTGGTTTCCAGCCATCCGATGCTTGCCTTTACCATCGTTAGCACATACTGCTTGCCAGAACGAGAATGAGGTAAAGTGATGTAATCAATCTGCCA
>VWZI01012585.1:63968-127445 GCA_013396835.1 Psilopogon haemacephalus
GAGGCCTTTGCAGTGAAGACTGAGGTAAAGAAGTCGTTGAGAACCTCAGCCTTTTCCATGTCACTTGTGACCAGTTCAGCTGTTTCCTTTCTGAGGGGGCCCACACCTTCCCTAGTCTTCTTTTTACCATTAATATACCTGTAGAAATTCTTGGTGTTGCCTTTGACCTCCCTGGCTAGATTCAATTCAAACTGCACTTTGGCTTTCCTAACCAGATCTCTGTCTGCTCAGGCAGCTTCCTTATATACCCCCATTCTAGCTGTCCTTTCTTCTACTCCTTGTAGTGCTCCTTTTTGTGTGACAGCATGTCCAGGAGCTCCTTGCTCAGCCAAGCAGGCCTCCTGGCAATCTTACCCGCTTTCCTCTTTTTTCGTATATACTGCTCTTGGACACAGAGGAGGTGATCCTTAAATACGGTCCAGGTGTTCTGAGCCCCTCTTCCCTCTAGGGCTTCGTCCCATGATACTTTGTCCAGCAGATCCCTGAAGCGATCAAAGTCCGCACGCCTAAAGTCTAGGGTCGTAAGCTTAAGCAATGTCCTCTTGGTTGCCCTTAGGATCTTAAATTCAGCTGTTTCCTCCTCGAGAACCTCCCTCAATCTTCTGGGCATACTCTTCTCAATGCCCCCCAGGATCCCATTGGCCTTCTCAGCCACAAAGGCACTCTGGAGACTTTGATAGATGTCTCCTATCCCTAACCAAAGGGGAGTTTTCCATCCTTGGTCCTGTGCCCTGTAACCCATGCTATGGAGATAAGTCAGACTTGCTGAAGTTTGTAGGAGTAGTTCTTCCATTCTCATGCTGAGAACTCTCAATCACAGACATTTTCCTTTTGCTTTTCCTATGAGGTAAATGAGTAAAGGAGTCATTAAACTTTGTTTCCTTGTCTCCTGGCAGGCTTGGCCATCTAGAGATGCCTCCTTTCCACTCAAAGCTCGGTCAGGCTGCATGGTTCCAGCCTCCATGTGGAGCAGTAATAGGTACAGTGCAGAGCCCAAGCTGCTGGATTACGTGCAGGAGCTGGACTCTGCCTTTCATCCTGTCTTATCATTCCCTTCAGGTGAGTAATGCTATGACTGTGGCAGAGGGAGGTTGTACCTAAGACAGGTGGAGGCTAACTTTTCGTTTGAGTGACTTTTAGAACTTAGTTCTCTTACAGAAAACCTTTCACTGGCAAAATCCACGGGTTTAGACTAGAGGAAAATCTGAACTTCATCCTAAGATTTAAAAATGCAGCCCCATGGAGAAGGACCTGGGAGTGCTGGTGGACAGCAAGATCTGCATGAGACAGCAATGTGCCCTTGTGGCCAAGGAAGCCAGTGGCATCCTGGAGGGCATTGAGAGGACTGTGTCCAGCAGATCCAGAGAGGTCCTCCTTCCGCTCTACTCTGCCCTGCTGAGGCCCCACCTGGAATATTGCATCCAGTTCTGGGCTTGCCAGCTCAAGAGAGACAGGAATCTATGGGAGAGAGTCCAAGGGAGGGCCACAAAGATGCTGAAGGGACTGGAGCACTGCTTGATGAGAGGCTGAGAGCCCTGGGTCTGCAGAGGAGAAGGATGGAAGAGGATCTGATCAATGTCTATCAATAGCTGAGGGCTGGGGGTCAGGAAGGAAGGGACAGCCTCTGCTCACTTGTGCCCTGGCATAGGACAAGGGGCAAGGGATAGAAACTGCAGCACAGCAAGCTCCACCTCAACATGAGCAGCAATTTCTTTGCTGTAAGGGTCCCAGAGCACTGCCACAGGCTGCACAGAGAGCTTGTGGAGCCTCCTTCTGTGGAGCCTTTGCAGCCCTGTCTGGATGTGTTCCTGTGTGACCTGTGCTAGATTCTCTGGTCCTGTTGTGGCACAGGAGTTGGACTGGAAGCTCTCCAGAGCTACCCGTAACATCCTGTGAGCCTGTGCAAAACAAATCTTCTAGGTTTCTCATATCAGTGATGTGATTTCAACCAAGAACAGTAGGCCTAGCCAAGGTGGCTTTTGCATGTTCCATAGTGTGTCTAATTGAGTCAGTGTTAGTCGTTCAGATTGGGATTTTGCCAGCACTTGCTTCTGTTGTTTTCATGAGCAGCTTCAGTTCAGGCCCTTTGGACTAAATCCAGAAAGCTTTATTTAGCTGTTACCTAAATGTTTTTGTGACAGTCAGCCTTTCTAGTGAGCTTTGAAATTTATAGTTTTGTCCTTTAATGCTTTAATCTTTTGAACAGTAGTGTTTGTGACTCAGCCTTGAAACTAGTGCAGGTGCAACCTGTACTTAGGCCTTCAAAATAGCATATTAAATGCTATTCTCAGAAAAAGGGCTTCAGACTCGTGGATTTTGTTTTTTGTTCTTTTACTTTATTTTAGGGATAACATATTTCCAGGTAGTTGCTGACCAGCACAGTAATTTTGTTCTTCTAGGGAGCTTCTTTGCCACAAAATAATCCTGAACACAAGAACCCTTTCATTCTTTAATCAAACCTACTGTCTTTCCAGAATAACAGCTGAGATGCTGCAGCCTAGTATTAGGAAGTCTGGGATTCAAGTAGGTCTTGGCTTTGGAGAGCTTGTCACTGGCTAGTAGAGAAGACCCAAGTGTGGGCACGGAATCTTGAGGTCTCATCTCTTGGAGGCTTTACTTCCCATGCATGAGGTAAAGAGGAGATGATTTTAAGGAGCAGTTAGGGGAAACAGAACACTCGCATTACAGAATCACAGAACTGTCAGGGCTGGAAGTGACCTCAAGGATCATCCAGTTCCAACCCCCCTGCCATGGGCAGGGACACATCACACTAGATCAGGTTGTCCACAGTAACATCCAGCCTGGCCTTAAAAAGTTCCTGGGATGAGATTCCTACCACCTCCCTGGGCAAACTGTGCCAGTGTCTCACCACCCTCATGGGGAAAAACTTCTTCCTAACATCTAATCTCAATCTCCCTTCCTCTAGCTTGGATCCATTTCCCCCAGTCCTATCTGTACCTGACATCCTCAGCAGCTTTCTTGTAGCCCCTTTCAGATCCTGGAAGGCCACAATAAGGCTTCCTGGGAATATTCTCCAATCCACACTGAACAGGAGGGGACTGGAGGGAGAGGAAAGGGGAAGGGAGGGAGAGGGGAGGGGAAGGGGAGGAGAGGAGAAGTGAGGCGAGGCCTTGATTTTAAGGGAGACTGTACTTATGCTCTGGTCTATGCTTTGTATGCTCTCTCTGCTCTTCCTGCCTCCCCACAAAGGCCACTCAGCTATTTGTCTTTTTCTTTCATGTGAAAGAATTATTATGAATCTTTGCATGCTGATTTTTTTCCAATCTGATCAGGTAATCTGTTTCAGTTTGATGTTTCCTGTGCAGCTTCCAGAGTTATCCCTTTAACTTCTCTTAAAATACTGCTTGTGGCGTCCCTGTGTCTTTCACCTAATGAACAACAAAACCTTTTCAGCAGAGTCAGTTAGAAGGGAGTAGTTTTCATTTCCTCTTTGTCAAAAACATATTGTTGGTGCTTTTTCCATTTCAAACTTCAAGAGTTTGATTTTTTTGCCTGCAAGGAAGGATTCAAGTTTGCAAGATCCAGATGATGTTCTCTTGTGCCTTGTTCTTTACTTTCAAAGTACTTACTTGGACTTGATGATCTTGGAGGCCCTTTCCAACCTCTGTGATTCTCTAATTATGCTCTTATTTTACTTTCAAAAGCAGGTCATCATTTGCAGGCAACCTAGTAAATAGAATGTGGTGAAACTGGCTAACTAACCAGTGTGTTCACTTCTGGAAGCATTGCTGTCTTTAGGATTCCACATCTTGCCCTCAGAATTTCCAATTTGACCAAAAATATATCAGTGGTTGCAGCATCCCTTGAACATAAAAGCACCCAGGTAGCTGTAGGATTCTAGCTTGTGGCTAAAAAGTTTGGGGTTCTGACATTTCTGCACCTAATCAACCGCAGGTCACACAGGAACACATCCAGACAGGGCTGCAAAGGCTCCACAGAAGGAGGCTCCACAACCTCTCTGGGCAGCCTGTGCCAGTGCTCTGGGACCCTTACAGCAAAGAAGTTGTTGCTCATGTTGAGGTGGAACTTGCTGTGCTGCAGTTTTCATCCCTTGCCCCTTGTCCTATGCCAGGGCACAACTGAGCTGAGGCTGTCCCTGTCCCTTCCTTCCTGACCCGCCAGCGCTCAGCTATTGATAGACATTGCTCAGATCCCCTCTGAGCCTTCTCCTTTGCAGACTAAGCAGCCCCAGGGCTCTCAGCCTCTCCTCATCAGGCAATGTTCCAGTCCCTTCGGCATCCTTGTAGCCCTCCCTTGGACTCTCTCCCATAGATTCCTGTCTCTCTTGAGCTGGCAAGCCCAGAACTGGATGCAATATTCCAGGTGGGGCCTCAGCAGGGCAGAGCAGATTGGGAGGAGAACCTCCCTAGGTCTGCTGAGCACACTCTTCTCAATGGCCCCTGGGATAACCTTCAGATAAAGTGGGATAAACACTCTGGACCTTTTGCCTAAGACAAGAGGGCACATGTGGTGGTTTTGCCCCAGCTGGGGGCCAAATGCCCACCAGAGCCACTCTATCACTTCCCCTCTTAAATGGGCAGGGAGGGGGGAAAATATAACAAAGGCCAGTTATAAGATAAAAGCAATTTAATAATGAAAACATGCAAAAGCAACAGACCACATGGAAGCAGGAGCAGAGAGAGATGTTAATCTCTACTTCCCATCAACTGGACGATATCTTGGTCTTGGGAAGCAGGGCCCTTTACACTTGGTGGTTACTTCTGGAGAACAGACGCCATGGACCAATCCTCCTCAAACTTCCTTCTATTGCCTCCTTATATCTGAGCTGACGTCATATGGCATGGAATATCCCTTTGGCCAGTCTGGATCACCTGGTTCGGCTGGGTCCTCTCAGCATCTTGGGGCGTGGAGATGTTGAGGAAAAAACCAAAAAACCCCATCCTGGGTGCTCAGCTTAGCAGTTTAGCAGTAGCCACAACACTGCTGCCTTATCAATGCTCAGCTACAGCACCGCAAAACACAGCGTTAGAGAATGAACCCCAGCTCAGCCCAGTTCTAACCTACTGCAGCACAGAAAAAGGTCAGATAGATATAAACTGTACTTTTTAGCTAGCAAAAGAAGTTGAATGTTTCTGTCCTGTCTGGTTGTAAGGGCACACGAGGCTAAGGCTGTCCATAAATAAAAGTGTTTTCATGCCCATGCTTTGGCCTTTCTTTTGGTCCTCATTGTTACTGCAGCAGTGGTGCAGCGTGATTTGTGCAGTGCCATACTCCCTTCTACTTAATTTCTCTTCTTTCTTGTAATTTTGTTTCTGGAACAGCTTTTCATATAGAAATAATTTTTCTTAAGCCTTCCTGCCTTGCAGTAGTGACTACATTCCTTACCACTTGAGATGTTTTGCAGACTAATTCAGGGCTAGAACTCCCTCAGGAAATGAATTATATAGCTCTGTTGTAGCCTTTGCCAGAGAGAGAAAAAATAATGTACCTTGAAATCACCTCTAGACACCCATCAGTAACCATTTCCAAAAGCGTTAATTACTTGTACCCAGAAGGCTGAATCCAGGCCTTCTCAGAGTGCAGGAAAATTGCACTGTGTGCTCTCCATGGGGCTGGGTTTTGTGCAGAGGGTGGTTAAGAGGGGAAGACCCCAGACTCACTCTCACTTGAAGACCTTCAGAGCTTGTTTCTGCAAAGTAATTGCAGGTACAGGCTTAGTTCATCCCAGAGCAAGACAACCATGCTCTTCCTTTCTTTGACTCTGAATGCCAAAATCTGCTGTTAATCTGTTCAATGTGTGTCTGTGCACTAGCATGGATTCAGGAGCATTCCTTACATTTGAGTCCTACCTTGGTCTGAGCTGTCTGTCAGCCCTTAGAAGCAATTAGTGCTAGAGAGTTTGGAGCTACTGAAGCATCCCGCCTTGGCAGGACATACGGCAGTGCAGCTTCCCAGCTAAAAATGGATTTGTCTTTGCCGTAGCACAGCTCTCACTTCCCCTTAATAGAGAGACGTACCTCAAGTGGTTACCTCTAGGCAGTTGCTGGAGTTGATCTGAGTAGTGCTTAGATAACTGATAAGAGACTGCAGGTTCTTGCAGGTGGTGGAGGGTAACAGTTGTAAAAGAACGATCTGCTGAGAATTACCTTGCCTCAGATTTTCTTTTTTCAGTCACACAAAAGCAGCTTCTTCCAGGAGGGCTGTCTGGCTTGCTGGGGAGATTGTTAGCAGGTCTTCCTCTAGGCTCACCCGCTTCGGGACATGTTTCTCTACATTGTCTTCAGCTTGATGGTGTGAAGACACTGCTGCCATACAGATAAGGACTGGTCCTGGCAGCAGCTGCTAAGCAGAACTCCAGGTGGAAATATTGTCATAGATTATATTGCATGGTGTTGGGTAAATGGATTCCTAGACCTTGAGTGATGGCAGAAAGGCTGCAACCTTTCTGATATAGAGCCCTTTCAGTTTATTTTTTTTATATTATTTCTCATTTTATTATTATATTCTTTATTTTTAATTAGATGTTCCTCTTCATGTGTACTTTGAAACGTTACTAAGGAAGGATGACATGAAAGGAGAGCCTGTTGATACCTCAACTTTGGGAGTGGAATTTAAAGTATCTTCTGACAACAGTATGTAAAGCAAAATATTGCAGCATTTGCAAGGCTGTTTTTCATTCTTTTACCATTGCTTTTTGCCCTGAAAATGTTGCATTTATAACTACCATAAAGGAGTTTAGCAGAGAAGGTGAGTGGCTAAGGCTTAAAGTGGAAGAGGAGTCTCTTCCGAGACCAGTGTCAGGTTCTCCTTTGCTGCACCAAATTGTTGAGGCTGGAATAGAGATCTGAGATCATCAAGTCCAGCCTATGATCCAGCACTGCCACATGGCACTAAGTGCCACACACAGTCTTTCTTTAAACATCTACAAGGACAGTGACTTCACCAGCTTCTTGGGCAGTCTGTTCCAGATGACCCTGTCAGAGCCATAGGAGGGCATTAATACAGAGGTGGGGGGTTGCACCCTGACTTCTCTGCAGACACAGGTTCCTGACTAAAGTACTGTTTACTGTTTGGTTTCCTGTCATAAGTCTGGGGGGTTCCCTTTATACACAGCCCAGCAGTTGAGATCACCTGCAAACTGCACCAATGCAGAAGGGTTTATCAACTAGCCGCATGCCGTCTCTGTCCTAGACTATAACCAACATCAAGTTTCTGCCAAACAGTGGAGCAGTGCCTGTTTGTCTAGTGCCAGATCTGGAGCGTCTGAGCAGCTGTCAGAAGGAAGAAAGAAAAGGCATCTGAGTGAGACAGCAGTAGGTAAGAGAAAAGCAGTACTGCTTGGGACAGCACTGATGCTTTTAGAACGCAGCCTTCAGAAAGGCATTTGTAATCGCTGTGCTTTGAAAATTCACAGAATCACAGAAACATCCAGGTTGGAAGAGACCTTCAGGATCACCAAGTCTGACCTATAACCCTACTCTACACTATTCACCTTAAACCGTATCCCCAAGCACTACATCCAGACAACCCTTAAACACCTTCAGAGTTGATGACTCCACCACCTCCCTGGGCAGCTCATTCCAGTGCCTGACCACTCTCTCTGTGAAAAGCTTTTTCCTAATCCAAACATACCCAGTCTCAGCTGGAGGCCGTTCCCCCTTCTTCTGTCTCCAATTCCTTGTGAGAAGAGACCAGCAGCAACCTCTCTTCAATGTCCCTTCAGGTAGTTGTAGACAGCAATGAGGTCTGCCCTCAGCCTCCTCTTCTTCAGACTAACCATCCCCAGCTCCCTCAGTCACTCCTCATAAGATTTATTCTCCAGGCCGTACACAGCTTCCTTGCCCTCCTCTGGACCTGCTCCAGCACCTCCACATCTTTCTTGTATTGCGGTGCCCAAAACTGAACACAATACTTGAAGTGTGGCCTCACCAAAGCCGAGTCCAAGGGGACAATCACCTCCCTACTCCTGCTGGCCACAGCATTTTTAATACAAGCCAGGATGCCACTGGCCTTCTTGACCACCTGGGCACACTGCTGGCTCATATTCAGCTGCTTGTCCATTATAACTCCCAGGTCCCTTTCTGGCAGGTAGCTCTCCAGCCACGCTGCCCCAAGCCTGTAGTGTTGCTTGAAGTTGTGATCCAAGTGCAGGACTTGGCATTTAGTCCAAACTTTATCCAAAAAGGATTTTCACGGGGCCCTAAGCCCATTTATTATGTGCTGGAAGACTTCACAGGAGTGAAGTGGGCTTAGGGCCCCATGAAAATAATTTGCTATTTTAAGCACAGTAATCCTTCTCTTTCTTCTGGAATATATCTCACAAAGGGAGACAAGCTTCTGTATTTTGTTTTGGACTGCTCCTAAAGGACACTGCTTAGCAGTCCAGCTGTGTTTTTCTAGCACTGGGTGCCATTATTTTTGATAGGAAGGAATTCTTTATAGTAGTCAATGCAACAGACTGCATTGCAGAGTCATCTGTCAAATCATGTGCCTGACTATTACTATTCCTGACAGCTTTGGTCAGCTCTCTTTCATTTGTTGGTCACTGTCATTTGTGGGTCTGGTTTCCTTCCAGACTGCTAAGAGGACTTGTGCTTATAATTGTGTTTTCACCCTGGTTATATTTTAAGCCACTGAATCAAATATCTACTTGTTAAATTAACAGAAAGTGGCCTGAAAGTCCTGTAGAATGATGTGATCATTTAGGAAAAAGAAAAAAAAAAAAGTAGTGTAGCATTGTAAAGATCAATAGGATCATAACTTATGCAGGCCAGAAAGATCAATAGGATTATAGGTTCTGTAAAACCCAACAAGATTCTGTTACAGATTCATTTATGTGAACTTTTGGCAAAATTCCTCAAAGGCATTTGAAGAAGATGGATCACTGGGTAAGAGGACAAAGTGTATTAGCTTAAAATTTCCCTTGAGTAAGAATTAAAAGCTACAAATGATCCTTGATAACCTTGTGGAAAAATATATTTCCAGGGAAATAGGACACTGTAAGCTTGCATCAGGAATCACTGCAGAGATGATTGAATCAAAAATTCTGATCTGTTAAAGAAAAAAACCAAAACACCACCAAACCTCCCTCCAAACCACAGCCCTCAGGCCCCTGCCCCCCTCCTATTGGTTAGAAAGTTACTAGAGAGAGTCAAAAGCGAGTTTGGATACACTGGAAGCTGTCTCAATTAGATGACCTGTTTTTTCTGTCCCTTTTCCCTTGTGTGAGCTACAGCCCTCCCCTTTGCTCTACACCCCTGTGCTTGCCTCTGGGTGAGGGGGCAGTGCTGTGCCCTGTTTCCTCTCACTATCAGTGATCCTTTTATCCGTGCCACTTGCATCCGTAAGCATTCACTGGTGCCCCAAAGGCAGATGCTGACACTGTTCCTTGTTTCCCTGACCATAGTGTGGTGCACACCGAGATCAACAATTGGAGTTACTTGGGAGCACTAGTAAGAGAGAAAACTTCTTGCCATAAAGGTTTTGAAGTTACAATTCTGCCAGTAGTATTTAGTTCTTAGAGTTAACGGAACAAAACCAAAAAAGCAATCTTTTACCATGAAAATTGTAGTTTCCCAGTGCTGTGTGGTGTTTAGTGAGCAGCAGCAGCAGCAGTTCTAGCTTATTAGTGCTATGGGTGTAGTACTACATATTTATTCCTAATTTGGACTCTGTCTCAGACAAATTATCCATGGGGAAGGTCAGCCTGATGAACAAGGCCAAAAAGCTGTGTGCCAGGGAGTTGCAGAGCTGCCTGGGAGCTGGGAGTTCATGTCCTTGACCCAGCCTGTTCAGTGCAGTCCTCAGCATCAGTGTTGCCTCTTTTTTTCATGTTGGAACACCCTGCTTCTTTTTCTTAGCTGCTGTATTCAATCCAGGTTCTCTCTTCTTGCTGGAAATTAACATGGAAGGAAAGCAGAACACAGGTAGTTAAATTCTGAATCTTCTACATGATAGTTGCACTCAGACTGGAGAAGGGTAAACAGGAATTACCATTTGCCTGACCACTACTAGAAGAAACCACAAGTGGAGATCTAGAAGCTAATTTTGTTTGTTACCCTTGCTGCCACTTTTGTTTTCAATAAGAAACAATGAGTGAGGGCTCAGTGAATCGCTCCATCAGTGAGATGCAGCCCTGCTTAGGGAGCACTGAGGAGCACTCCTCTGTCTGATTGCATTTGCTGTGTGGTTAGACAATGGAAGCTCCTGAAAAGAGAATCAGGATTTGTCCATACAAGTCTGGTTCCACAAGAAAAAATCCTTTGTAGGAGAAGGATGAGTTTTGTGCAAGACCACTGAGAGGCTGAGTAGCAAGTGTTTGTTTAGATTGCTTTTTCTAGTGTTCTGTAAATTGTAAGTGGTTAGCTGGGGCTTCTAGAAATGGCTTTACTCTTACTCTATGGAAAAATATCCCTAGTCTAATAAACAACAGCCAGTGAGCATCTTTATTCTTGTTATTGCTATTGCAAGGCAGTTCTTCTCCAGGCTGCACACCCCCAACTCCCTCAGCCTGTCCTCACAGCAGAGGTGCTCCAGCCCTTGGATCATCTTTGTAGCCTCCTCTGGACTCACTCCAGCAGCTCTGTGTCCTTCCTATGCTGGGGACACCAGAACTGGAGGCAGGATTGGAGGTGAGGTCTCAGCAGAGCAGAGCCAAGAGGCAGAATCCCCTCTCTTGCCTTGCTGCCTACACTCCTCTGGCTGCAGCCCAGCACACAGCTGCCTCCCGGGCTGCATGAGGGCACTGCTGGCTCCTGGGGAGCTTCTCAGCAACCAAGTCTCTCTTTGGAGCTGTTCTCAAGCCACTCTGCACCCAGCCTGGATTTGTTCTTGGCATTGGCTTTTTTCCCTCTCTTGAGGACACAATGCCCCAACAATGGCTCCTCACCCAAGATACACATCTTTGGTCCCACCTTCATGGCCCACTCGACCCAAGGTCCAGAACACAATCCAGAAGCTGGTAACTCTAATAAAAGAACTCAGTTTGGACAACTGTCCTTAGTCTAACAAACAGCAGGCATTGTGCATCTTTGTTGTTGCTGTTGTTGCCAGGTGAGCGGAACGGCAGGTTGGAGGCATTCTCCTTCCAGCATACGGAACCAGAGTCCCAGGGTGCTTTGGCTGTCGTCACCAATGCCAGTGTCACTCCTCAGCCCACACATGCCACAGCCTCACAGGTAAACCAGAAACAGAGTCCTGTCCTCAATGAGGTATCAACAGAGAGTGATGCAAGTTAACAATCCGAACCCACAGGCATCTGATGTCTAATGTAGTGTTAAATTACAGTGCTGGGCAGTTTTACAGTTCCAGACTGAGTATGTGGTGTTCCTAAAACAGATACTTGCTTGTGAAAGAATTCTGCAGGTCATGGAGTGGGAGGGTAACCTTCATTTATTGGTTTTGGACCTTTCTTTTACTTTTGTTTTCAAATTTCATTAAATACACAAAATCATAGAATTGTCAGGGCTGGAAGGACCTCAAGGATCATCCAGTTCAAATCCCCTGCTGTGGGCAGAGACACTTCGCGCTAGATCAGGTTGCCCACAGCCACATCCAGCCTGGCTGTAAAAACTTACAGGCATGAGGCTTCCACCATGTCCCTGAGCAACCTGTGCCAGTGTTTCACCACCCTCATGGGGAAGAACTTCCTAACATCCAATCTAAACCTACCCTCCTCTAGCTTGGATCCATTCCTCCAATCTCTACCACTACCCTATACCCTCAGCAGCTTTCTTGTAGCCCCATTCAGATACTGGAATGCCACAATAAGGTCTCCTCAGAGCTTCTCCTCTCTACACGGAACAGCCCCAGCTCTCTCAGCCTGTCCCCATATCAGAGCAGCTCCAGCCCTCTGATCATCCTCGTGGCCCTTCTCTGGACACCTTGCAGCACCTTCTTATCTTTCCTGTACCAGAGGCTCCAGAACTGGGCACAGTGCTCCAGGTGGGGTCTCAGCAGAGCAGTGCAGAGGGGGAGGATCATGTCTCGATCTGTGATTTAAATTCCTGGTTTTACACAAAGGCTCTTAAGACTCACAGTTCTTGGTGCAGCTACTTAAAGTGGTGTCACAGTGCAAATGTAGTCACAGAATTTGTTAACTCTCAGCCTCACTTTTTAAAACCTTTTGTGCAGAACTACAGTAGAATCTCTGTTTATAAATTTGCTGTGGAGCACCAGAGATGTAGTTCAGTGAAGGCCCTGCAGAAACACACTTTGCTTTCTTGGAATTCATTGAGAATTTCTTAGCAAGATCCAGATTTTGCTAAGCGAAGAGTCATACTGGTGCTCTGTAAACTGTCCTGTTTAAATCTGGTGATGGCTCTAGAGTAGTCCAGTTTAAATTTGTGTCCCCCACACAGTTCAGACAATTGATCTTCCTCTTTTTTCACCTTGCTTAGCAGACTCTTGTCAAAGAATACCTAAATGAGCATTTTTAATAGAATGCTTCCATTGATGTTCAGCTAAGAACTCAGATCTTGTAACATGGAAAGTATGGTGATTTAAAACTAAACTTTCTCCTGTAATCCAGGAGCTTCATATTTTGGCCCATGTAGGTTCTATGCTCTAGTTGGCAGAGACTGTCACCAGCAATCCTGTTTGGATTATAGTGAAGAAATTCAGTGTCTGTCTTTTGCACACCTTTCAGACACAGAGTCACAGAGTTGGTGAAGCTGGAATAGACCTCTGAAACCATCACCTCAAGCCTAGGACCCAACACCCCCAAAGTGATATCCCGTCATGTGATTATTCCATTATGTGTGTGACTGGAATCCTAAGTACAAAACCAAGAAAAGCATTTGAGCTGTTCACACAGGGGCACAGAGTTGGTGAGGCTGGAATAGACCTCTGAGATCGTCACCTCCAACACCCACAACAGTGACCAGACCATGGCACTAAGTGCCACATCCAAGCTTGCCTTAGACATCTCTAGGGACAGCAACTCCACCAGCTCCCTGGGCAGTTCATCCCAGTCTCTAATTTCCCTTTCCATCAGGAACTGCTTCCTAACATCAAACTTAACCCTCCCCTGGCACAGATTCAGGCTATGTCCTCTCCTCTTGGTACAAGTTGCCTGGGAGCAGAGCCTGACTCCCACCTTTTTACAGCTTCCCTTCAGGTAGCTGTAGAGTGTGCTAAGGTCCTCCCTGAGCCTTCTCTTCTCCAGGCTGACCACCCCCAGTTCCCTCAGCCTCTCCTCATCAGCCTTCCCCTCCAGCCCCTCCCCTGTCTTGTTGCTCTCCTCTGGCCCCACTCCAGCCCCTCAAGATCTCTCTTGCAGTGGGGCCCAAAGCTGCACACAGTGTTCAAGGTGAGGCCTCCACAGTGTCAGCACAGGGCAGAATGACCTCTGTATGCTGCTGGCCACACTGCTCCTGATACAAGCCAGGATGCCATTGCCCTTCTGTGCCAGCTGAGCACCCTGCTGGCTCCTGCCCAGCCGCTTGTCATCTAGCACTGCCAGGTCTCTGTCTGCCAGGCTCTCTCCAGACCCTCATCCATTTCACATAGGATGTTCTTCACTGCTAAATTTAGCTTCATTCTTTTGGAATTCTTAACTGTGTCACACTGAAGGACAACTTGGGTGGTTGGTTAGTACATAATTAGGTGGTTACTTAATCGATCGTTAGGTGGTTAATTAGTAATAGATTATAGAAGGTTGTCTTTGTAGACCACACATTTTGAAGAAGGCAGCATTAACTACAGAGTTCTGTATTAACTATATCCCAAAATCAAGGAAGGGAAGTTGGCACTGATTTTAATCAGAGTTGCACCAGCAAGAGGTACATCTCAGAGATGAGAGAGTTCTAAAAGTTGTTGAGATTCCACTGGAAGGGAAGCCAGAAGTCAGTGGGCTGCTAGAAAATGTGTTCAAGTTGCAGACTTTTCCTCTCACACAGTTCTAATGTTTCTTAGCTGCCTTGTTCCTGTGATTTGAGCTGATGCATCACTGGATGTTAGGAACAAGTTCTGCACCATGAGGCTGCTGGAACACTGCAACAGGTTGCCCAGAAAGGTCGTTGGGGCCGTATCCCTGGAGATATTCAAGGTGAAGCTTGACAGAGCTATGGACAACCTGATCTAGTTGAGGCTGTCCCTGCTGACTGCAAAGGGGCTTGGACTGGATGAGCTTAGGAGGTTGCTTCCAAACCAGACCTTTCTGTGGTTCAAAGAGACTTGTAACTTTCAGAAAGCTTTCCCCAGCAAAAGAAGTGGGAAAATCCACCTCTGTGTTGAGACAGTGAGGGTAGCCTTACCGTCACAGCACCTGCACAGTGCTGCTGCTGTTGCTTACTGCCTCTTTCGTATGTCTGCAAAGCCATCCTTAGGGCAAGCAGGTCTCTGTGCCAAGGGGAAGTGTCACTGGTGGCTCTTGGCTTCTAAAGGCCATCAAATTTAGACTACACAGAGGGGGTGGGACTGGATGACCCTGGGAGGTTCCCTTCCAACACAGACCATTCTGTGATTCTGTAATCTGATCTTGCATTGATTATTTTACACAGCATAACTCCAGGAGGAGGTTGAGAAGTGAGAGCTCCTATGACATAGACAACATTGTCATTCCAATGTCATTGGTGGCACCATCAAAGCTGGAGAAACTACAGTACAAAGAAATCCTTACCCCAAGGTTTGTTAATCACTTCCTTAGCTGTAAAGAAAACACCAAAATGAACACAAGGATGTGAACTGAGAATATCATTAAATGCAATTACATCATTTAATAACAGTAAGGTGATCTCTTCATGTGCTTAGGTTTTTGTTTCCTGAGCACTTCAGTTTCTGTGAGTTGTGTGGTAGGAAGGCTGTGGACAGCTGCTAGCACAATTAAATAGTCTGATACACATGGGGAGAGGTGGCAGAGGCACAGACAGATTACAAATACAAGTGGGGTTGTATCATCTTAGTTGTACTGATATTTGTGGCCTTAAATGTGGCACAAGACTGACATGGCTTGTCAGTGATGGCTGAGAGGTTGCTGTCTTTTTTGTGCCCTAAGGCTCACAAGGAAGTAGTTCACTCTTCAGTGAATTAAACAGGAATGGTTTTGCATGTATTTTTAAAATGCATCCATTCGCATCCAGCAGAAGCAGCTTATTGTTGCCATGCAGTGTAAAGCTATAGTCCATGATTCTAGAGACATCTCTTCTTTTTATTATCATTTATTTCATTACAAAAACCTCATCTGATTGGTCTCCTGTGCTGCAGGAGACTGTCTTGCTGTGACTTAGGAGCCAACTGCCTGAAATGGCTACATGCATTTGCTCCATATTTTAAATCTCTCCCTTGTATTTCTTTTCTGTTGTCTTTAAAGCTAAAAATGTTCAAACAACATTGGATAGTTTAAGGGCTAAGGGAAAAGGGAAGGCTAGGGTCAGGGTTAGGGTTTGGGTACTGGTTGGTTTCAGGTCAGGATTAGGGTTAAGGTGTGGGTTCAGGTTAGGGTCAGGGTTAGGGTTTGGGTCTCTGTTCAGGTTTGGGTTATGTTTAGCGTTTGGGTTCTGGTTAGTGTTTGGGTTTGGGTCTGGGTTTGGGTTATAGTTAGGTTTACAGCTAGTGTAGTGGTTTGGCAGTTATCTCCCCCCTGCCTCTCCCCCTCCCCACTTTGAAATAACCCAGGCTAGGACTCAGTTGGCTGGAAGTTAATAAACAAAGCTTTATATTTACAGCTTTGCACGATATATAATCAAATATTTACAATGTATAACAGATATTTACAGATGTATACAGTAAAAAGGTAATATGGAAACACCACACCTCTTCCGGAGATCAAAATCCCTAACAGGGGTAACCAACCACCCCTACCACCTTCCCTCTTTCCCCAGTCTTACCTCACCATATGTTTTATGCAGCAGACAGATGAAGGTAGGTCGGCCAGGGGGATCAGCAGCAGGGAAGAAGTTTGAGAGATTATTCAGATCCAGCTAGGAAAGGAGAAAGAGCCATGCAGAGCAGCCACAGCCCAAAGCAGTCTGAAACCATCTGACTTATCTATATTTGGGTTTCAACTCTTAAAACATTTTTTTATTCTTTCTCAATAAAGCTATGAGTGAAGTAGCATCATCAGTGTCTTCCTTTCTCAGCCTACAGTCTAATTTCTCATTCAAATCCCCCAATTAGTTCAAACTAGAGCACACCTAGGTTTGGGTTCTGGTTGGGGTCAAGGTTAGTGTTTGGGTTTGGGTCTTGGCTCAGGTTATGTTTAGGTTTAGGGCTAGGCTTAGATTTAGGGTTTGGGTTCTGGCTAGGGTCAGGGTTAGTATTTGGGTTTGAGTTTGGGTTCAGGTTACGATTCAGGTTAAGGTCAGAGTTTGGGTTTGGGTTTGCGTTTGGGTTAGTGTTTCGGTTCACTTTAGAGTTAGGGCTAGGGTTAGGTTTAGGTTTCGGTTAGGTTTTGGGTTTGGGTTGGGGATAAGGTTAGAGTTAGGGTCAGGGTTAGGGTTTGGGTTAGGTTTGGGTTTAGAGCTAGGGTTAGGTTTAGGATTTGGGTTAGGGCTAGGGTTTGGTTTAGGATTAGAGTTAGGGTTGAAAAAGGAAAATCTATTTCAGACACTTAAATTTTGAAAGCAAATTTGAAACAATTCCTCCCTTCCTGAAGAAGGGAGGAATTGACAGTGTAGGGTAGAGACAGAAGAGTTGTCCCCACTGCTGAAATAGTGCATAAGTGTTTAGAAAAGTTAATCTGACTTTTTTTGTTTTGTTTCTAGCTGGAGAGTTGTTGAATTTCAACCTTTAGAAAAATCTACAGATGAAGAAGAGGTAGGTGGTGTTTTAATTGTGAAAATTGGTTGGTTTTCTTTTCAAAAGTCACTGACTTTATGCAAATCCTGCTAAATTTCACATCTCAAAACCAAAAGATTAAGTATCAGGTTGTGAAAATGTGTCTTATTCCAGGCTGCTCAACTCTGTGGTGGATGATGGAAATGTGAGACTATTCATGGATAGTCATTGCCCAGAGAGGTAGTGGAGTCACTATCTCTGGAGGTGTCCAAGACGCTGTAGATGTGGTGCTTCGGGATGCAGTTCAGTGGTAGCTGGGTCATGGTTTGACTTGGTGATCTTAAAGACCTTTTCCAACCTTAATGACCACTCACTTGTTTGGTTGGTTCTGCGCTCCCAAGGCTCCTGGGCACTTTGCTGCTTGGGCTCCCAGCATGACTGTCTTTTGGGGGATAACTGTGCTGTAACATCATGTGTCTCTCTCACCCTTTGCTTTGTCAGCCAGTTCCCAGCACCTTCTACTCCTCAGTGCCTGGGCATTTTGTCGATGGGCCTAGCAGATTCCCTCGAGTTTCTTCTCAGTGTTTCTTTTCCTGCAACTCTACTCCTGCTGGGAGCAAACTTCTTTTTCCTGCTTTGTCAGGAACAGAGTAACCTTCAGCATTTCCTGCTTGCCTCCTGTAGTGGGTTTGCAGTTACCTGCCCCCNACAGACACCTCACCCCTCCCGGAGACCAAAATCCCCAAGAGAGGGTAACCAAACTCCCCCTACCACCTTTCCCCCCTTCCTCAGCTTTATCTCACCACCTGTTGATGCTGCAGATAAGCTGAAGATCAGAGAGATTAGTGGTAGGAGAAAAAGTTAGTCGTTTTAGTGATTTTACTCTGAATTTAGCCACCAAGACTGAGAGACAAAGGAGAGACCGGCCAGAGGCAGCACAGACCCAAAGCAGACTGGCTATCTGGATGTTTTGAGAACAGCTCTTAAAACAGCTTCTTTTTCCTTTCTCAGTGAAACTCGGTGAAGTGACACAATGTGTAACTGTCTCTCAGCCAATAGTCTAATTTCTCACTCAAATTCTCCAATTAGCTCAAACCAACACACCTCCTGAGCCAAGTTTGCACTTGGTGTGCTGCTGTTGCTTCCCCCAGATACAGGACTCTGCCCTTTTGTCTTCCAGGAAATGTCTCTGGACTTTGCAGCTGGGGATCCTTTTCACCCCAAATCAGGTGCTGAGGCATTTCCCAACCTCACTATGAACATACCAGCAGGTCTGGTCTCTTGGCTGGTTTTCTACTCTTCCAATCTCTTTGTGGCTCCTTTTTCAGAAACCTTCCAGTGTAGCTGTCCTTGGGACATCTCAAATTTCCCTCCAGTCTCTGCTATAGGCCACTGCCAACTGTTCTAACTGTAGGACTTGTCTCCTTACCTTAATCCACAATATCTACTCTTGAGCAAGTGTTTCAGAGAATCTCTATAACTGGTGTTTAGGTGCTTTAGTAGTAGAAGATTGCACTCGAGGCAGCAGTACAGAAAATTATGCTTAACACAGTAAACTCCAGAGGTCATTATGCCACTCCCTGGAGACAGACAATGCTCCCTCCACAAAGCCACTGTCTGCCTTACAGTTTACCAGGGCTGGAGCTGCCTGCTCCGTGGAAATGAACCTTTCATTTCAGAGAACATCACAGCCTCAGCTCTCTGCTTGGTGTATCTGTACTCATTTGGCACCATCCTCTTGGGTCATAAGGAAAAGAAAAACTTCCTGTGTCCTTGCCTTTTCTCCTGCACTTGAGAAATTCTTGTGAAATCTGGCAAGCAGATTATGTCACCTCCAGCAGTGATTTTTGCTTTGCTATTAACTCTGATAGCTGGAAGCCTGATTTTCTTTTCTGGTGAGAAGGTCAAATTACATATAGAGGAAAACTCTCAGGCAAGAATATTTAATTAAACTATTTGTAGAATAGTTAATAGGACAGGAAGGGTGCACTGGCCAGTGAGAATTCATTGTTCATTGCTGTCTTTTCATCCTGTTGTCTGTGGGGGTGGAAAACAGAATTCAACAGTGATTTGCCTTCAGGAGCTCGAGGGACTGCTTGGAGGGATCAGTGGATACCTTGGTTAGGTTTCAGGTTGCATACAGTGAGACTTGGACAGGCTGGAGGGCTGGGCAGGAAAAAAATTAATGAAATTCAAGAAGGGCAAGTGCAGAGTCTTGCAACTGGGAAAGAACAACCTCAGGGATCAGGATAGGTTGGTGACTGACCTGCTGCAAGTTAGTGAAGGGGAAAAGGATCCGGGGGTCCTAGTTGATGGGAGGCTGACCATGAGCCACCAATGTGCTCTTGTGGCCAGGAGGGGCAATGCCATTCTGGGGTGTATTAGAACGGCTGCCCCTCGACTGCCCTGGTGAGGCCACAACTGGAGTACTGTGTCCAGTTCTGGGCCCCCCAGTTCAAGAAGGAAATAGAACTGCTTGAGAGAGTCCAGCACAGATTCACAAAGATGATGAAGGGAATAGAACATCTTCCTTATGAGGAGAGCCTGAGGGAGCTGGGGCTGTGCTGCTTGGAGAAGAGGAGCCTGATAGTTGATCTCATCAAGATTTATAAATATGTAAAGGTGTGTGCCAGGAGGCAGGAGCTAGATTCTGCTGGGTGATGCCCAGTGAGAGGACAAGGGACAATGGGTGGAAGTTGAGGCATAGGAAGTTCCATGGAAACATGAGGACTAATTTTTTATCCCTGTGAGGGTTACAGAAGCCCTGAACAGGCTGCCCAGGGGGGTTGTGGAGTCTCATTCTCTGGAGATAGATATTCAAAACCTGCCTGGACGCATTCCTGTGTGATTTGGTATGGGTGATCCTGCTCTGGCAGAGGGGTTGGACTGGATAAGCTTTCAAGCTCCCTTCCATCCCCTGACATTCTGTGATTGTGTCCTGATTCAAGTGCTTCTGATGTATTTTGCTGGAGGCACTGTGTCTCTATGAAGCTACTCGGCTAATGGCTCACAGCACATTTCCATTTGGCTTGAGGAGCTGATTCTGTGTGATTCATCCTTTGGCCAGGAAATAACTGGAGTTAACAATAAAGCAGCTTTGCCTCTTGCTGTGGTCCACTGCTTCTGTATTGTCTTTCAGCTGCTGAGAGGTGTCAGGTGGGAGAAGAATGCTAAAGATCTTGTCTAAGTCATCCTTTGCCAATTTTTGCCCCTTTCTTTTAGAATCATAGAATGGTTTCTGTTGGAAGAGACCTCAAGGATCATCCAGTTCCAACCCCCCGCCGTAGGCAGGGACACCTCCCACTAGATCAGGTTGCTCAAGGCCTCATCCAGCCTGGCCTTGACCACCTCTAGGGAGGGAGCAGCCACAACCTCCCTGGACAACCCATTCTAGTGTCTCACCACCCTCACTGTGAAGAACTTTCTCCTAACATCCTCCTAACTTCCTCCTAGCATTAAATCTCCCCTCTGCCAGTTTAAACGCATTCCCCCTCATCCTGTCATTATAAGACCCTGTGAATAGTCCCTCCCCAGCCCTCCTGTAGGCCCCCTTCATATACTGGAAGGCTACTATAAAGTCGCCTTCTCATCTCCAGGCTGAAAAGCCCCAACTCTCTTCAGCCTTTTGGGATCATGTTAATTGTTTTGGAAGTTTTTTTAGAGTGCTGAGAAAAGGTGATTGGCTAATGATAATTCTTCCCCTTCCTTGCTTTAGGTTTTAAGTTGAGTTAAATTTGTTAGTGAGTGAGCATGCAAAAAGACAGAGCAAACAGCAGTGTTACCTCTGCCCTCAACACTCAGACGCTCCTGAAGTTGCTCCTTCCGCTAAGATCAAGGCAAGCTTCAACAGATCATTCACGAAGGACAAGAGAGGGCAAAAAGTACTTTCTGCTTTTATACAAAGTGAGCTTTTAATTGGCTTTCCACTGCATATCAGCCTGTGCTGGTATTGTATAATAGTCTCTTTATTTCCTGTCTTCTCCATGGCTAAATTTAAAGCCTCTGAAGCTGTTCTTGTATCAGCCAGCAATTAGGGATTTCATCCACTTGAGATCTTTTTCCTTTTCTTTCTAATTTTCCCTTCACTGTTCTCCATTTAAAGGCTTTCCATACAACAACTTGTATCCATGCAATAAACTCACACACAAGTTTTTAATGAATTACAAAAACAGTAGGGTGACAGATTTCTCATATTCTACAGGAGCCACACTTTTCAAGGACAGGAACTCAGCACTTTCTGAAAACCAAGCCTATTTATTTGAGTTTCAAAGGTTTGCTTTCTGTTTGTGTGCCTAATTTCTGTTTCTGGACATTTTGCCCTTGAAGGACAAGTATAATGAGAATCATAGAATGGTCTAAATTGGCAGGGACCTCTGAAGGTCATCTAGTCCAAACACCTCTGAAATAAGCAGCATCCTCAACTACTAGACCATGTTGTTCAGCTATGCAAAAGTTAATCTGCTCTGTATGTCTGCTCTGGCACTTGCTCTACAAACAGTTGATTTTCGGAAAGAGAACATCTGAGTTTCCTTGTTTGCATGTCTGTGGCTGTTTTAAGGCCTGGGAGGCTGTGGCCCTGGCTTTCCTCTGCTGTAGTTTGTTTCGCGTAAGTGTTTTCATGGGATATGACTCAGCTTTTCCCATGGAGCCAAAGACTGAAACCCAGACCTTGCTGTTTTGACAACCTTTCAGCAATATTCCTGCTGCTATTCACCATTAAAGCACAGTGTCTTGTAGATTAACTGGATCTAAGTCTTAGTTTGCTTGAAGTCTTTTCTTTGGAGTGAAATCATTAGCCATGATTAGCCATGCCTCACAAACAGGCCTTCCTAATGACCCTTTCAACATCACTGCCAGATCCATCCACCCAGGGCTGACACTTCTTTTGTTCTTTTCCAAAATAACCGTGGGGGGAGTGGGGAGGAAATATCAAACTTCTTCAGCTATAGCAACTTTAAATTAACCTGAAGTTGGTGAAACAAATAGATAAAGTGTTACAAAGCTGAGGAGGAGCAGAGGCTGCTTCGAACGAAGTCGAGCCCCTTCCCTGTGATGGAATGATTTTATGTGCAGAACAAAGAATCGGTTTTAGAGAAGAAAGTGTGCTGCTTGTTGTTAATCTTCAAAGGAATGCGGCAAAATTCCATTTTCAATAAACTAGTTAAATCTGCTATCCCCAGCTACGGAAAAGGAACAGTAGGGCTGATTTCTGGGTTTCTCAAAACTCTTCTCCTGGAGAATGTGTACTTGGAGTTTGGAAAGGAAGCTTTGCTAAAAACGAAGTTGCTTCCCAGCATGAAAAGTTTCGGGAATTTGCTAAAAAAAAAAAATATTTTCAAAGTCTTCTGAGTTTTTCTTTCCAAATTATCTTTTGTTTCCACTTCAAAGGAAATCTGAGCAGACACAGAAATGCTGGATTTTCCCTGAGGGAATAGCACTTTGGTAGTTCATAAAATTCTCACTTTCACAATCTACATCACTAACCTTGCAAAGACAGAATCTGAACTGAGATGCAGCCCAATGCCACCCAATTGACAGAGCTGGCAAATCCCAGAGAGGTGGAAAGCCATGAAGTTGACTTGCACAAAAGGAAACCAACAGCTAACAAAGAGGTTTGTGTTTAACATAAATAAATAAAAGCAAGGAGGAGTATTCCAAAAGCAGTCATGAGATGGGCAAACAAAGTAGGTCTGTTTGGCTGAAGATTCCTGCTGAGTGCTGGGCTGAAGAGGAGGTAGGCAGCAACTGCTCTAGCAAGGGGTCTGTGGCTGATCCAGGGAGCAGTGAAGTCATAGAATCACAGAAACATTCCAGCTGGCAAAGGCCCTCAGGATCATCGAGTCCAACCCAGAACCCTGCTCTACAAGGTTCACCTTAAACCATAGCCCCAAGCACTGCATCCAAACCACCTTTAAATACAGCGAGGCTTGGGGACTCCACCACCTCCAGTGCCTGTCCACTCTTGATGGGAAAAAAGTCCTTCCTCATGTCCAGTCTAAACCTGCCTTGCTACAGCTTAAGGCCATACCCTCTTGTTCTCTGGCTAATGACCTGTGAAAAGAGACCAGCACCAACCTCTCCACAAGGTCCTTTCAGGGAGCTGTAGATAGCCAGCAGGTCTCCCCTCAGCCTCTTTGAACTAACCATCCCCAGCTCTTTCAGTCTCTCCTCATCAGATTTATTCTCCAGGCCTTTCACAGCTTCTTTGCCCTCCTCTGCACTGGCTCCAGCACCTCCACATCTCTCTTGTACTGAGGTGCCCAAAACTGGACACAGCATTCAAGGTGTGGCCTCCCCAGAGCAGAGTCCAAGGGGACAATCCCCTCCCTGCTTCAGCATTTTTGATCCCAGCCAGGATGCCATTGGCTTTCTTGGCCACCTGTGCACGCTGCTTTGGCACTGTAGTTCAATACCTGCTGCATAGGTTGGAAATGTGCTCTCTGGCAGACCTGATGCCACTGCCAGACAGTTTACAGAAGCATCAATGCATTTCACTTGTCCCCATGATGGTCATGAACTACCTCAGTGCTGCAGGATTTGACACAAAGCATGGTTTCTGCCAGGAAAACTGTTGGTTTTCTGGAGTGCAGATCTTCGAGCTTCCTATGAAGCTGCACTGTGGTGCAGTGAGCACTCCGCACTTGGGTCCGCATTTTCTGTTGGAAAGTAGATGGTGTCACTTGAGTAACACCACTGAGGATTTTACAAAGAAAACTGCTTCCATCAGTTTTCTATGACTCTGATTGTTTTCCAGGACTGCTCTGGCATTGCAGCCTCACAACTCCTACAGTCAGGAATTGTTCTTTCCCAGAATTTCTCTGCTTGTTTTGTTTGGAGTGGCTGGCATAAAATCCATGTCTGCGACCCTCTTATGCTCTTGCCAACGTTAGCTTTGTAGGTGAACTTTGAAGAGGTTGGATGGGTTGAAGCACTTGGAAATAACTCTGAGCTCTGCTGGAGGAGTCTAGCCAGGAGCATGCTTTGCCACAGGGAAAGGGCAACAACGTGCTCCTTACCCAGCCACTGGTACACTGCCAAAGGAGGAATGAAGATGGTTCTTTCAAAGTGAAGGTCAGATGCAATAGCTACATCTGTGCTCTAGCTAAAATGCTGGCTCTTGTTTGCCTAGAAGCAGTTAGGCAAAGGAGTGCTCACATTAGGGCTGAAGTAATGCAAATCATTTGCTAAGAAATGGTCTTTTCAAGGCAGAAGCCATTTTCTGCTTGGCTTGGTGGCAGGAATGTGGCTCCTCAGGTTTGCTGAGTTCCTCTCAAACTCCTTGGTGATCTCAGACTTACTTCTCCATGCCTAAAGAGCACCTGGCAAACCCTGCTGCCTTCCAGCCTCCTCCTAAAGCAGCCTCTGGAAACTCCTGAAATTTTTGCTTGTCTTTATTATGTGCTTTTAATACTGCCTTGATTTGCAAATGAATACTTGTCCTCTTCATTTTCTGCCTCTCACCATGGGGAAAAACATGTTACTTGCACGGAGGCTGTCATTTCTGTGTCTATTCAGATGAACCACAGGCATGTAAAGAAATGAAGTGGGGGCGACAGCATCCCATACACCAGTGCCCAGTGCACATGTGTTGATGTGCCTTTATGCTCCAAGCGTGCATTGCATTGCCTCCTCTCATTGGGTGAACCTCTGCAGGATGATAGATAACAGTGACTGAATCATAAAATCAAAGAATCATAGAATGTCAGGAGCTTGAAGGGACCTCTAATAGTCATCTGGTCCATCCCCTCTGCCAGAGCAGGATCACCTAGAGCAGATCACACTGGAACGCATCCAGACAGTTCTTGAGTATCTCCAGACAGGGAGACTCCACAACCTCCCTGGGCAGCCTGTTCAAGTCCTCTGTCACCCTCACAGGGGAAAAAAAAATCTCCCTCAGGTTTTCATGGAACCTGCTATGCCTCAACTTCCACCCATTACCCCTTGCCCTCTCACCAGGCATCACCCAGCAGAGCCTGGCTCCATCCTCCTGGCACTCACTCCTTACATATTTATAAACATGAATGAGTTCACCCCTTAGTCTCCTCCTCTCCAAGCTCCCAGCCCCAGCTCTCTCAGTCTCTCCTCATAAGGAAGATGTTCAACTTCCTTAATAATTTTTGTGACTCTGTGCTGGACTCTGTCAAGCAGCTCCCTGTCCTTGAGCTGGCGGGCCCAGAACTGGACACAGTACTCCAGATGAAGCCTCACCAGGGCAGAGTCAAGGGGCAGGAGAACCTCTCTCACCCTACTAACCACAGCCCTTCTAATACACCCCAGGATGGCATTGGCCTTCCTGGCCACAAGAGCACACTGATGGCTCATGGCCATCTTTCTATCCACCAGGACTCTCAAGTCCTCCTCCCCTTCACTGCTCCCCAGCAAGTCAGTCTCCAACCTGATATACTGATACATTGGGTTGTTCTTTCCCAGGTGCACGACTCTACACTTGCCTGTTGAACTTCATTAAATATCTTCCTGCCCAACTCTCCAACCTAAGTCTCTTGAATGGCAGCACAAGTCTCCAGTGTGTCAGCCACTGCACTCAGCTTGGTGTTGCCAGCAAACTTGCTGACAGTGCACTCCACACCCTCATCCAGGTCATTAATAATACTGGTCCCAGTACTGACCCCTGAGGGAGTCCACTAGTTACAGGCCTCCAGCTAAATTCTGTCCCATTGACAACAACTCTCTGACTTCTTTACTTTAACCAGTTCCAAATCCACCCCACTACTCCATCACCCAGACCACACCTCCTCAGTTTAGCTATGACAATGCTGTGGAAGATGATGTCAAATGCTTTACTGAAATCAAGGTAAAGCACATCCACTGCTCTTCCATCAACTATCCACCTGGTTACATCCTCATAGAAGGTTATCAGATTGGTCAGACATGACTTCCCCTTTGTAAAACCATGCTGACTACTTCCAGTGACCTTGTCCTTGATATGGCTAAGCACAGTGCTGAGAATAAGTTGTTCCATTATCTTTCCAGGGGCGAAGGTGAGGCTGACCGGTCTATAGTTACCTGGGTTGCCCTCCTCCAATCCCCAGGCATCTCTCCTGTCCACCATGACTTACCAAAGGTGATGGAGAGTGGTCTGGCAATGACCTTCGCTAGCTCTTTCAGCACTCATGGGTGCATGCCATCAGGACCCATGGACTTATGGACATTCAGTTTATTTAACTGTTCCCTAACCCAGTCCTTACTAATCCAGTCCCCATCAACCAAGGGAGCCTCCTCCTTAACCTAGTCTTCCTCCATAGCCTCGGGGGTGTGGGGCTCCAGAGTATAGACAAAGAGGCATTCAGCAGTGGGCCTGTATTGCCTCTAGTGCAATATATTTGAAGAAGCCCTTTCTGTTGTCTTCAGCCTGCCTTGCAAGATTGAATTCCAGGGAGGCCTTAGCCTTCCTAGTAGCCTCCCTGTATCCTCTGGCAACCGTTTTATACTCCTCCCAGGTGGCCAGTCCCTCCTTCCATGATCTGTGGACTTTCTTCTTCCACCTGATTTTATTCATCAGCTCCCTACTTAACCATGCATGTTTCTTGACTCCCCTTCTTGATTTCCTACTCATTAAAATGCTCTGATCCTGAGCTTGGAAGAAGTAATTCTTGAATATTAACCAACTATCATTGGCCCCTTTGCCTTGTACTACACTGTCCCATACTATTTCCCTTAATAATTGCTTGAAGAGGCCAAAGTTGGTCCTGCTAGTTGTGATCCTGCTAGGTATTGTGTTCCTACCACTCAAGAACCTGAACTCCACTATCTCATGATCGCTGCAGCCAAGACTGCCCTCAGTCTTCACTGCTTCAACCAGACCCTCCTTGTTGGTGAGTATCAGGTCCAGCAGTGCTCTTCTCCTAGTTGGCTCCTCCACCATTTGCATCATAAAGTTATCATTGATGCACTGGAGGAACCTCCTGGATGGTGGCTGACTAGCTGAGTGGGCCTTCCAGCAAATGTCTGGGTAATTAAAATCCCTCATGAGAACCAGGGCCTGTGGTTGAGAGGCAACTGCCAGCTGTCTGTAGAAGGCCTCATTCTGACCAGGTTGCCAGTAATGAACACCTACGACTGTATCAGCCCTGCTAGCCTGCCCCTTGATTTGTGCCCACAAACTCTCTACTTGCTCCTTATCCTCCCCTGGGCAGAACTCAATACATTCTAGTTGCCTCTTCACATAGAGAGCAACTTCAACACCTCACTTTGTTGATCTGTCTTTCCTAAAGCCATCCATGATCACGTTCCAGTCATGTGAGCTATCCCACCAGGTCTCTGTAATTGCCACCAGATCATAACCCCCTGAGTGTACCCAAACTAACTCCTCCTGTTTATTCCCTGTGCATTGGTGTACAAGCATTTCAGGGATTGAGCTGAGCATGCCAATTTTACTCTGACAGAGTGGGAGACTGTAAATGGTTAAGCCCACCTGGGAACCCCCTGACTCCTCCCAAGGGGTGGTTTGACTTTTCTCCAGGTGTCATGGTTAGCCCACTCCCACTTTCTGCTAGGACTTTGCTATAAAAAAGGGGAGACAGCTCATCTTCTCTCTCTCTTCTTCTCCTCTTGACTGCCT
Organism: Psilopogon haemacephalus; assembly: GCA_013396835.1. Lineage (NCBI taxonomy): Eukaryota > Metazoa > Chordata > Aves > Piciformes > Megalaimidae > Psilopogon > Psilopogon haemacephalus. The sequence continues at coordinate 91,246 of VWZI01012585.1, forward strand.
GAACAACTCTTCACTGCTCTCTGCTGCCAGACCACCACACGCTCTCACTCAGCACGTGGAGAGCACCACCATTTTTATGTGGAACTTGGACTAACTGCTTTTCACTATCAAATTCCTACATCCTGCCTTCATCCAACATCAAAAACATCCATCTTAGCTTTTGGACTCAATTGCCTTCCATGGGTTGTATTTGTGTTTTGTTTCCCCTTTTCCCCCTTCTCCCCAGCTTCTGTATTTTTCCCTCATTCCCCATACTCTGCATTCTGGTTCCCCTTTTTTCCCACCTTCTGTAAAAAAAACCTTTCCCTCCTATTTATTGTTAAAGTTTTATATATTTTTACTTCCAAATCGGATTGAGTATTTATTGGGCTTTTGGGCTCAGGGGGTAGCTAGCTTAAACCCAATACAGAGACTATGAGACTCTTGATTGTTTTGCAGTGTTCCTGTCATATTGCTGGGCAATGGGCTGAAGGTCCTTGCTAGACCCCGTTCCATCCATCTGTAGTGTACCATCCCCCAGCTTATCACAAGAAGGCCTTTGCTTCTGGTGGTGTTCATGATTATGGCAGCAGCCATCCCTGTGTTTTGTTACAGGTGGAAGATCTGTCAGATGAAGCTTTTTCTTTACGCCACTCCAAGTACGAAGAAAGAGAGAGAGCAAGGTGGTCACTGTGGGAGCAGAGCTGCTGGCCCAGGAGGAATAGCAGGCAGGTGTATTGGCCTTGATAAGAACTTTCCTTCAGAGCTGCTGGGCTTGGTTGTTGCTGAAGCAGTTTCAGACATGCTGTCACGGAGAGGTTTGAAAATGAGAGCACTCTTCATTAATTAGCTGGTCAGGGACAGTGCCAGGTAGGTTTGGCTTTGCAGCATCACAGAAATGTGGCGTGGTAGTGACCTGTTTTTAGTGAGCAAGTCTGACTTCCGTCCTGAGCACACAGCTCTGCTGGTTTGTGCCCCTCCCACTCACTATGACTTTAGCCACCCGGTGTAACATGAGCCCTTCTTCACTGCAGGTTAAAGTCCACACAAAGGGTCTTGGGCTGTGCCAGGGACATTACATTTACAAATGCCATAGTTCATTCTCACAGGTTTGCTGCTGGTGCAAAACTCGGAAGTATAACTCCTAAAAGTCTTGCAAAAAGGAGTGCCTACCAGAGTGAACATTACAACGATCTATCTGCAATTTGGCTCTGGGAAAACAATTCCCATAATCACTTCAGAAAAGTATCCTATAAATGGTGGGATAACATTTTGTGCTATTTATTTTATGCTTGTGTCTGTTCTTGGCTGAAAGTGAACCATGACACTATGAACAGGGAAACATAACTTTTTCTTAAATGCAGGATAAAGTTAGAGCTAAACCATGTTGAGGAATTCTATTTTAAGCAGTTTTGAACAGACGTTTTAGGAAATGTACTGGAAAGTACAAGTTCTATATGTACCCTTAACTCTGGAACTCATTCTGAACTCCTTGGGAAAGTGTCAGTGCTGTTTGAATTCAGAAGCAGAACTGCCATTGGCAGGAGCAGGGTCATACTTCCACATGTCATTTATGTGCCAATATTTTATATCAAGTTCAAATTTACTTTAAAGGCCAAGCCAACATTTTTATCTTGTTATAATATTTTCACTGCTTTGGAGATGAGTCCACAGCAGGTGTGGGAAATGGCAGCCTAAGGACCTGCTGTTTCTCGAGTTCCATTGGCACAATTTGCTGACAGTGCAGTTTGGACTCCGTGGGCTCCAGCAAACAATGCCACGTTCTCCCAAGTGGGAACAGCCCATGGCTCACTGACTTCCTTTGTCCACAATTACAATCCTGGTGAGTGTGTGGAGCACAGCAAAGGAGTGGGACCAAGAACCAGCTCTGCCTGCTCCAGCCTGTTCTCTCTGGTTGGGTCCTCTCTACAGTGCTTGGCTTTGGCAGCAGGGTTGTCAGGAACCACGTGCTTGCAGCTGCTCTTTGGATGGAAAACATGAGGCTGTAGATAGCTTGTATGGGAAAACTGAGCCCAGCAAGGAAAACCTAAACTGTTCCTGGGGAAGGACAAGGAGTAGCTCTGATGGCTCTCTTCTTCTCTTGCCTATGCTAGATCTTACAGCAAAACCGCTGATGGCCGACACAGCCAAGATGCGGCACAAAAAGACCAGCATAGCAGTTCCTCTGCCTCACTGCACTCCACTACTGAACTGCCTTCTGACTTCGCTTCAGAAGCCCATAGCTTCAGGGCTGCCCAGCTCTGCAGGGAGAACCAGGAAGTGAAGGTGGGTGCCTCCAGCAGCTTCCAGGTCTGTTCAGGCCATCAGTGACCACTGCCTCCAACCTCAGACAAAGAAGCTAAGCATAGCCTCCTGTCTCACTTTTCAGAGACAGCCTGTCTGCAGAGGTCACTTGGGCTGAGCATACAGCTCATGCTCAAAATTAGATCCATGCTTTGTGAATCAAGCCCAAGGTCTGTCAACAGGTAAAGATTTCATTGCTCAGCACACATAGCGTGTGTTTTTGAGGCAAGCATGGCAGGCCTGGGTTCAGGAATCATAGAGTTGTTTGGGTTGGAAAAGGCTCCTAAGTTCATCTAGCCCAACTATCAACCCAACCCCACCATGGCCATTAAACCATCTCACAAAGTGCCATGTCCACACTTTCCTTGAGCATCCTCTTCCGGGATGAGGACTCCACCACCTCCCTGGGCAGCCTGTGCCAATCCCTGACCATGCCTGCAGCAAAGGAACTGGTCCTAATCTCCAACCTAAACCTCCCTTGGCACTATTTCAGGCAGATTCCTCTTGCTCTGTCTGGGGAGAAAACACCAACCCCCACCTCACTCCAACCTCCTCTGAGGCCACCATGACCTTGCAGGTGTCCCAGAAGGCGAGCTGGGGCTGTCTGGGATTCACTTGGAAAGATGTGCTGGGTGTGTTTTCAGGGATGCTGGCCAGGGTACCAGACAGAGCTGATCATTACCGGGTCAGGTATCCTCATGGACTGGTAACATGGAACAGAGCTTCCCAGAGCTTCCCCCTTCCTTGTGCCTGTTCAATTGCAGCTCTGTTACTAGTTGAAAAGAGGGTGAAGCCAGCTCACACCAACAGCTCCTGCCTGCCTGTGGGGTACTCTGTTATCTGAAGAGCCCTGCAAACAGTGTAAAGAAAGACACTCATTTGCTACCAGATAGCAAATCATTCTGCACAGAGCTGATCACTTCAGACACAACTCAAATCCCTTCTTCCCCTCTTTTCTCTTTTTTCAACCCTCACTCCTACCCTTCTGCTTCCTTTCAGTCTGCACTGTGGGAACCTCGAGTTTTTCCACTAAAAGATGAAGAGGTAGAAGCTCTGCTGTGCCAAGATCAAGCAAGGACTCAGACTGATATGTCAAATGCAGCCCTCCCCAGTGACTCTCTTTGCACTTCACCCATGCCCACTGGCTCACCAGACAATGGCCATTCCCCCAGAAAACAGCCCACCGAGGAGGCTGGAGACATGGAGAACCTTTGCCTGGGAATCAGCAGCACAAGAAAACAAAGGTGACAGGGAATAATGTGGTTCATTAAGAAAGCCAGTTAAGGTGGAGGAAAGTGTAAGGTAACATCTCTCTTGTTCACACAGCATGACAGCACAATTCAAAACCTTTCCGCTAGCTGTATATAATTTTTTTTTCTTTCTTGCTCTGTAACAGGCAGGATAAATCCCAAAGACAACACTTTTCTTCCTGACGCCCAGGAGAAAGTAATACTTTCAAGCTGGAAGTCCAATGTTCCCAGTGTTGGGAGCAAGTGCACATTAATTGCTGGCACCATTTGGTCTCTGTTGTCACCTTGCCACAATCGTTCACAGTCATATTTTTCTGTTCCATTTGTTTTCAAATGCAGTTCTGGTTCTAGAGGGTTCTGGTGCAGCAGGAAGCACTGCCTGCCTTACCAACATCTTGAACTGAGCACAGAAAAACTGAAAAAAGGAATGGGGAGATGCAGTAGGCTCAGATTATTTTCCTGCATGACAAGAGCATGGGGCAGAGGTCTGCCTCTCTAAGAGCACGTGTGTGTAAGCCATGTGTGAGACAAGGGCAGGTGAGAGGCAGCAGTGAGAGCATCTAGCTTCAAATCTGTACTCCACTCTCAATAGTGCCAGGGCACCTTTCAGAAAGGTGTCCCTCAAGCAGTAAGCTAGAACTAGAGCACTGCATTTCAATAGGCAATCTATCTGCTACTCAGACAGTAGGGTTTCTGCTTCAGTCCTGTGGGTACAGAGACACAGATGGAAGAGGAGTCGAGGCAGATCAGTGAAGTGGTTACTGGAATATTATCTTCCTCCTGTAGTCCCTCAGTAGCTAATGAAGCTCACAATATTTTTGCTTTAATATGTTAAAGACAAAGTCTGGTTCCACTATCTGTACAGTGCCTTGCAAGAGTCTCAGAGGTATGCCAGCATTTGGTGACTAGCTGAAAAGGAAAAGATGAGTGATGTCTAGGAATAAAGAAAAAAGCCCCAAAGCTTTCCATTGTGGTTCTGGGTAAGATGTTTAATTTCAGAGTGAGGAAACCAAAGCAAGTTGTTTCAGCTTGCCCCGAAACAATAGCCTAGTTGGGAATGTATCTGCAATGTCAAGTGGCATTAACAGAGATTAAACACTGAATGTAACTGTAAGCCAGCAACAGGAAGTTTTTCTGTGTAGGACAGTTGAGAGCAATTTAATACAAGTCTGGTTTTGTGCAGAATTTTCTTCCATGTGTAATACCTGAAACAGCACTGACAAGTGACCCAGTTCTAATGTCCATTTCAGTCTCTTGCAGGTGACAGTTACAGGAACTAGACTCAGTTCTAATGTCCATTTCAATCTCTTGTAGGTCACAGTTACAGGAACTAGAGGCTGGGCATCTGAAAACAGTTCAGTAAAGGTTCAACACTACAGACTATTGCTACATTATAGTTTATTGCACATTCTGATTTTTTTTAAACACTTTTTTTAACACTGGTTTGTCTTAAACTTGAATCTTACTTCAATGTCTGATACAGTAATCTTTGATGCAAGGTTGTTTTTGTAATTAAAAGTTATTTCTATACATGTTGCATGTAGTCTGAATTTGATGGCATTTAGAAGCCAATAGCCACCAGTGACACTTCCCCTTGACACAGAGACCTGCTTGTCCCAAGGGTAGCTTTGCAGACACGCTGAAGAGCCAGCAAGCAACAGCAGAAGCAGTGTGCCAGTGCTGTAAGGCTAAGGTCCCCCTCGCTGTTTCAACACAGAGGTGGATTTTCCTGCATCTCTTGCTGGGGAAAGCTTTCTTAAAGTCACAAGTCTCTTTGAACCAGAGAAAGGTCTGGGTTGGACCTCCAAAGCTCATCCAGTCCAACCCCCCTGCAGTTAGCAGGGACATCTTCAACTAGACCAGGTTACCCAGAGACCTATCAAGCCTCACCTTCAGTATCTCCAGAGATGAGGCCTCAACCACCTCCCTGGGCAGTCTGTTCCAATGTTCCAGCAGCCTCGTGGTGCAGAACTTGTTCCTCACATCCAATCTCAATCTGCTCTGCTCTAGTTCGAAGCCATCACCCTTGTCCTGACCCTGCAGGCCTTTGCAGTCTCTCTGTGGCCTTCTTGTAGCCCCCTTCAGGTACTGTTAAGTGTCCCTGGAGCCTTCTCCAGGCTGAACCCCCAACTCCCTCAGCTTGACCTCATAGCACAGATGCTTTGCAGGTCTTTTCCTTAGCCATATCCATTTGTTAAGAAGCCTGATTCAACCAGCCTTGTTGTAAGGTCAGAGCTTCCTGCTCTGTCTGAGCCCTGGGGCAGCATGAGGAAATTTCTGCGATGTAGGAGATGGGACAGAGCAAGCAGAGCAGCCAGCTTGCTGCCTTCCATGTTCTGAAGGTGCTGTGTCAGGAAATGGAAGTACATTCCAGCATTTCACAAGAAGGGGAAAGGAGAGCGCTTTGGAAGGTAAGAAGGGATCGGAGTTAAAATGAGGCGCAAACCCCTATGTGACAGGAGCTGGGTTAACCGACTTCGGTCAGCTTGGGAACTGCACTGCTGTTCAGTGCCCAGCTGTGGTGTGCTGCTCAACCATGGCTGCTGAGTCAGTTTGAAGTGTGTTGGCTTAAAACAGCTGCTCATTACCTCACCAGCTGCAGGGGCTGCACAAGTGGTTATCCACACAAGCATTTTCCTTGTCCTCTCTTTAAATCTTCCTGTTGAGCACTGTGGGAAGCAGTTAAGTGTCTCAAAAGGCAGCAATAAAAAGTGTAGCCAGAAAAGGGCCCGCACAGCCAGGAGACAGGAAAATATCCCTGGAGAAACTATGACAATGTCTGTTTGGTCATTACTCCACCACCGGCAGAACATTTTTCTCCAAGGGTTGCTCATTCCTGTGTCAGCAAACTTCAAAAAGCTGCCTGCATGGCCAGAGTGTTTCTTTCTTCCCAAGTGCTGGTGGCGTGCAGATTGGTGGCGTTCAGGTTGCTACCATCAGGTGAGCAGTGGCATACACGTGGCAGGCAAAGGCCAGGGGGGAGAGGTGACCAAGGACAGTCTGCATTTAATGCTTGTCTCACATCAGCTGCCTACCTCCTTCACCTGACAGGACAGATGGGGAACAGTGTGCACGAGGCTGCTCCTCACCAACAGCACCTCCCATCCATCATTTGCCACCTTTGTGCTGCTCTGCTCTGCCTTTGCTCCAGCCACTGGGACACCTGTTTTTATTTCCAGTAGGCCCATGTCACTCCTGGGACAAGGTTAGAAATCTTGCTTAACTGAACTTGGTCACAGGACCTTCTTTCAGCTTCATTCCCCACGCTGCATGCAGCTGGAATTGGGATTAGGGCCTTCAACCCTTCTTTCTGTAGAGCTGGAGTCCTGCCTCCCGATAGTTCAGTTTGTGCGTTAATGCTGCTGAGGGTGGGGCTGGTTGAGAGCTGAACACCAGGCTCATGCTTGAAGCTGTAAAACATGTGAGAAACCCTTGCTTGTCAAAGTTTTAAACAAGAGGGGGGCAAAAAAAAGCCACCAATCTGATTGTCTTTTGGCTGTTAAAGCCAAGAGGAGACCCGTCAGTGCTGCTCCTGTTGCTGTGGCTGAAGCCAACAACATTCTGAAGTACCAGCTTAGATGTGATGAACCAAGGCCCACACCCACATCAAGCTAGGGTGCTGCAGCTTCACAAAGGTGTTGTCCTTTGTGCCCTGGTTACCAAGTGACACACTTTAAGGCCACAAGTTCTGCTCCCTGCTGCTGTGAGGTCTGAAACACTTCATCCAGGCCCTCCATAGAATGCAGTACAAATAACACAAACCCCTCTGCCCACTGAAGTTAAGCCTGCTATGTGGCCACTGCAGTGTTTTATCTTGTTCAGAGCCTTGCACTGTTCCACCCCGTGGCACACATAGAGCCCAGCACTATGAGTGTTTCTCTTCTCCTGTTTTCCAGGGCAGAGCCTTTGCTGTCAGATGACCCTTGAGACCTCTGGCCCATGTGACTTATCACCAGGCTATGCACTCCCTTGATGCTGAAACAGCTTTATCAGAGCACTGCAACATCTGACACTCCTGGTGGTTATTTGGCTCCATAGATACCATGCAGCAGCTCTCCTAGTTTTCATACCACTGCCTGGGTTCAAGTCCTACAGCTGTGGCATTTCTGGTGTGGGGTAAACATTAGCACATTAGGAGAACAGACCTAAACAGAGCCTAACAGATTATATCTGTTAATGTACAGAGGCAAGGAACAGGAGCAGTCCAAAGCATTAAAAGAAGTATCCTTGTTGCTACTTCCATGCATACTCTGTGGTCACTAAAAGCTTTAATTGTGAATGCATAAAAAGCTGCTGCAGCAGCAGGCAGGTGGGGCTGGTTAGTCTGCACAGAAGGCGGGAGGAAATCTGATGTCTGTAAACATCTGAGGGCTGAGTCAGGAAGGAAGGGACAGGGACAGCCTCTGCTCACTTGTGCTCTGGCATAGGACAAGGGATGGAAATTGCAGCGCAGCAAGTTCCACCTCAACATGAGCAACAATTTCTTTGCTGTAAGGATCCCAGAGCAGTGGCACAGGCTGCCCGAAGAGATTGTGGAGTCTCCTTCTGTGGAGCCTTTGCAGCCCTGTCTGGATGTTTTCCTGTGTGACCTGTGCTAGACTCTCTGCTCCTGCTCTGGCAGAGGTTGGACTGGAAGCTCTCCAGAGGTCCCTTCCAACCCCTAACATCCTGTGAGCAGGATTTAGATGGAAAAAAACAACTGAATAATTTTACTTGTGTGTGTAATTTGTCTCTCATGTAACACTCCTGACCTGGGAGCATAACAGAAGTGCAAATTACCAGATTTAAAACACCACCACAGTAACTAAAACCTGTGAGAGAAAACATTCAGCATGGCTTCACCACCAGTTCACTAGCATGACCCTGGGCTATCCATACTTAAGCACACTCCCCTCCAAAGGAATTAGGTTAAAAAAAAAAAGGGCAGGTATTGTGTGATTACCTTTTCAGGCCAGTAAATTGCAGGCAGCAAGGACACTGCAGCTGCTGTCCTGCTGCTGCCAATAGCATGAAGACACATTTTCAAGTTCTAAATGAAGTTTTCAAAGCACATATGTGGCTGCCTATCCCGGCCTTAGATCCCTGAGCCACAACTGTTGCTCTGTGCACAGTGTCAAAGCTCTCTGCAGCTTTCCTAAAGCACAGCTAAACTGTCTGCTTTAACACATCCAGCAGCCCTGTGGCTGTTTGCCTTTCCTAGCCAAGCTTTCTTTTGGCTAACTTCTGAACAATGTCTTCAGTGCAGGTCTGGATGGCTCCATTTTTCTTTTCCTAGTTCTCAGATAGAGCTGCAAGTAGAAACAGGAACCGAAGACATGTTTGCCTAACCCCCAGTTACCACAGAGCAAACAGTTTAGCCACTTCAGACACTTGTCTGGGTTGTTTGAACTAGCCCTAGCTCCACCTACGCATGATGGCAGTGACCCATGCTACAAGGTGCAGAAGAAGGGGGCTCATCAGCTTTAGCTGCTTCAGTATTTGCTAACAGACAGGTGCAAGAACAGATCTGAGTTTGGCCACGTGGAAATGGACTGGCTGATGCTGCACCTCCTGGCCTGCCCCCTGTGGCAACAGCCTGTTTGCAACCCTTTTGCAATTACAGCTTCAAGGGAGAAATACCACACACACCACCATCAAATACTGGAGTCAGCAAGGCTAATTAGAGCCAGGGGAGGCAGCTCTACCTAAAATGACGTGCTCAGGTATTTCTCTGATGCATTGTGACTTGCACCTTTCACATGCCCCAGCAGGCCAGGTGCAGGCCAGCAAAAGGTATGAGAACTATTTGGCTTGCCAGCCAAGAGCATCACTGAGCTGTGGTACACTTCCACCCGCTCCATCGCTGCCCCAGGCACATGGACAGCATAGGGCCTTTGGGCCGAGACAAAGGGCTTTAACCACATGCAGGCTGTGACAGCAACACTCTTCCACAGAATTACACCTTGCCCAGTAATCTGACACAGCTGCCTTAGCCAGCTCTTTAAAAGGTAAATATGAAGGTGCTTCCTAGTAAAGATGCTGCACTTGTCTGATGTGCAAGAACCTTCTACATAGCAAAAGCAAACCACAGCAAGATTTCCACCACCTGCGGGATTTGTTAACCCTCTCAAAACAGCATTTCCCCAAACTTGCTCCCAAGAACAGTTGCTTCTGACAGTCAGTTTAAAGGAGACTTACCACACCAGGAGATTGGTGTTTAATGCAAAGATCGGAAAAGCGTTGTAGAAATGCACAGATTAAATGACAAAAACACAGACAACAGAAGGCAGCTGGATTAGAGTCTTCTGCAAGAAACATAGTTTGTGGTGATGCTACACTCCTCTAGCACGCAAAAAAACTGACAGGTTCAATCCAGTCAGCATCACAGGCTGTGCTGTAAAATTAGCCTTCATACAATCACGAGACAGGTTCACAACATTGCATTTCCAACCCTGAAAGATAGCCAGAACGTTTTGTTTTTTTCTCTGCTGCTTGCTTTATTGCAGCAAAGGAATGATTCCTCTGTTCAGCAGCAACAACTTCCTGTAATCAACGTTCCTCCAGCCCTCCCTTACACACGAGGAACAAGGGCTCTCCTGCACTCACAGAGCCTTTCTGGGCACTGTTTGGATAGGCCTCACCGGTCCAGGCAGCGCTTCTGAGCTGCTTCTGAACACACATTCCTCAGAAGATTGATCACGGATCTGGGATCTTCACTCTTCATAATAGCACTGCCAGAGACAATCATATTTGCACCTGCCTGAAAGACATTAAACACCAACTCAGTAACACACAACACAAAGCCACCATTGCCAGAGGTTCCTTGCTGATAAACATGTAAAGAGATAGCCAGTTTTAAGCTGGTGAACAAGTAAGTGCTGCCTGTGGGACACCAGTATCAGACCTCTAGCCACAACCACAAATCAAGTGCAGAAAAGGCAGCTCTTCCCCAAAGAGGAGGAAACACTTCTATTGCTCCTATTTCCCCAAACATACAAGAAACAACTTCCCCAGCTTAGGAGAGGCTTCAGTAGCCAGTGTTAAAGGCACAAGTAGATTTTCAGGGTGCAAACTAACAGAATGCAGTTCCTCCTGAGCTTTATTTTCCAAGGAACAATGAAGCTGCTCAGCATAGACCGGGAACATTGGTCCACTTCAGCCCCTTACCTCTGCACACTTATGGATAGTATCAGGCCCAACTCCTCCATCCACTTCAATATCCAACGAGGGAAACTGTGTCCTCAGCCACTGAACCTAAGAAACAACATAAATGCATCAGCACTGAAATCCACACTGCTGCTGCAGTTGCGCATAGCTTCTCACACACTTGGGCAGGGTTTGTTCACTACATGCTAATAAGCTACCTCTAAGTTCAGTAAACAAGGAAAGAGAAGCTTGAATTACCTTTGGCATCATGTCCTCCATGAACTTCTGCCCTCCAAAACCAGGTTCTACTGTCATCACCAAAGCCATGTCTATCTGATTGGCCCAAGGGGCCAGCTGGTCAACTGCAGTGGCAGGCTTAATCGCTAAGCCGACCTGCAGGAAAGGCAAGACAAAATCCAGCTGCACTTTAGGATGGCAACAGGATTAGCCTGAGCTGTGCACAATCTCCCGGGAAAATAACTACGTGTCAATGTAAGCACAATAAGCAAAGATTCCTGATTTTCTTGGCTAAAGCTGGCGACCAGCTTTGTGCACAAGGAGGGTTAGGGCTGCATACGCCGATCTCTGACCACTTCCAACTGCCACGGACCGTGGCGGTTAGCCAGGCTGAACAATCTGCCAGGTGCGCCGTTCCGAGCCTAGACTTCCCTTACCTTCATCCCGTTCTCCCGAATGTCTTTTATCAGCGCCCCTGGGTTGTCCGTAGCCTCTAGATGGAAGGTGTACTGGTTTGCGCCGGCGACGGCCATCGGTTTCACCCACTGCTCTGGTCTGGCGACCATCATGTGCATATCTGCAAGAGGGGAGCCGTAAGCAGGCGCGGCCGGGACCGCTGTACCGGCAGGCTCCTGNNCCCCTGCCACTGGCCCGCTCCCGCGGGGCGACGGAGCCGCGTCCCAGCCGGCAGCCCCATGATCCCTTACCGAAGAAGGGCTCCTGGCCCAGCTGCTTACGCAGGCTCTCCACGACGGGGTGGCCGAATGTGATGTTCGGGACGAAGTGTCTTGACGCCGAAGAGAGAGACCCGCCCGCCCGCAGGTTACCCACGGNCAGCATGCGGCTGCACTCGGCGCCCAGCGCGGCCAGGTCGCTGTTGAGGATGGACGGCCCGATCCGGCACCCCGACGCCATCGCTGCCCGCGCTGCGCATGCGCCGCCGCGGGGCCTGCCGGGATGGGCGCGCGCAGCCGCTCTGCCTTGCCCCGTGCTGGGCGCTGCGCGCTGGTCGCAGCTCTGCGCCTGCTGGGGTTGAGCCCCATGGGCCCCTGTGCCCCATGGGCCGTCACGGGGCACAGCGGCACAGCTTGAGGCTCGTACCGGCCACCTGCGGGCTCTGCCTCCGGGTGCGGGGAGCAGCCCTCCCGCCCCGATCCAGCAGCAGAGCTTCCTGCGGGGCTTCCCCAGGGCCTCGTCCCAAAGGCCTGCCTGGCTACCACGGTTCATTGCTTCTACCCCATTGCTTGGACTTGTTCCCCAGTGTCAGAGCAAGGCCCAGTTTGGCACTTGGAAAGGTACAAACTCCTGTAAACAGTCACCCTCGGGAGAAGGGCCAAAACAGAAAAACCCCATAGCCACCTGGTTTTGATGGCCTTTTGTGGTTGTCAATTCCCAACACATTACATTTTGTTAGCCCCGAGGCAGTTGCCGGCAGCAGTGCTGCTTAGCACCCTGTCATTATGGATGAGCCCACGGGGCCCAGTGGTGTTCACTGCCCTGGACTGGGGGCGGCAGAGGTATGGTGAGCTGCGGAACCCTGCAGGTTGGAAGCAGATGGGTGAATGTTAACAGCCTCTGAATCCCAGAACAAAATAGTCTAAGATAGCAGCAGATCAAAGCCTTTTAGAAAAGGTGATGGACATAGTGTTGCACAAGACACTCAGACACACAGCTCTCATGTTGTCACTCTATTTAGCTTTCAGGACAAGGTTTGCATAAAAGGCTGAGGCAATGGATTGAGACACACAGACTCATACAGCCTGGACATTTGTTGAACATGACATGCACTTAAGGCCTCTAACACTAAGCAGCAGCATTTGTCTTCCTGGCAGAAATAGCCCAGTTCTGTTACAGAGATACTGGAGGAAAGCATAAAACCAGCTCAAGAACATCATGTGCACCTCATTGGTGCAGGACTGAGTGCAGCTGATAGGAGAGTAAAACACAGGAGAAAACAGACTGACTGCCTGTCTGCTCCATCAACCACCCAGCAAAAAGCCACCTGCCCAGCCACCTGGACCCAACAAAATTACAGATTACATAATTTGTAAGCTGCATTGATTCCTAGCAGGGTAGGCATTAAAAGGAGGCATTTTAGTCCTTGCTATGGCTTTACTACTGTGGATTCACCAGTGGCAGTGGGAAAGTGGAATGGAGACAATACATAAACTGAATTCAGTGAAGTAAATCACAGTTATTCTGTCATTGTTCAAGTGGAATACCACAGTGAGGCATCTGCTTTTCCCTAAGGAAGATGCTTCCTTCTCATTGTCACCAGAAAAGGTTGGTCTGTAAAGTGCACCACTAATGCTGTATGTGTTGTGTCCCAGCTGCTTGCTTAGCTCGCATCTAAAACTCTGCTGCCTGGTGTGGCTGCCAGTAGCTAGCCTACCTTGGGGGTCTGAAAGGGAAGCTGTGGGTTTTAATCATTTGTCTATGGCTGTTGATAGTAAGATTAAGCATCCGGAATTTAGCAATTCTTTGAATAACCTCCAATTGAGGTGACACTGCAGTCTCCTGCAGGTAGCTGGTGCTGGCTCCCCTGGGCTCCCCTGTGCTGACAAACCGAACAGCATGATTTGGGTTGTCATTCAGGAGACACATGGAGCAGCAGGTTAAGACACTGCTGTCTTCACCTAAACATTGTTCTTACAAAACCAGGTAGACTTTAAATTTGCAATTGCCTTTTCAGCCCTGCTTTCCCGAGGAGGTGGTGAGAGCCTCCATCTCTTAGCAGTCCAGTGGTAGCACAGCATGCTTGACAACCATGAGCCTGAAGAAGGATGGCTTTGGCTATCTGCAGAGGTTTCATGTGCATGAGTTCCCTCAGATCAGCGTGCACAGGTCCCCTCAAAGATGACTGGCAAAGGCTGAGCAGCTGAGCCCAAGGTCTGCCTGGGTTTCAGCAGGCCAGAACCTGCTGTCAGGGGCATGATGCATTTCCCAAGTAGAGCAAGGCAGGTGTTGGTGTGGCAGCATTCTAAACACTGCCTCAGAACTGTTCAGGATAGGTGTGTGAGGCTTCTCTTTGAAGACCCATAGGAGCAAATCCTTCTGGCTCCTCAGCAAGGCTGGTTTATGACATCCAAATGACAAGTCTCCTGGAGCCAAACTGGTCATTACTGCGTTTTACAGACTCCCAAGATTATCTAAACCATTTTCCTCTGCACATCAGTGCCATGATCAGAAACTCCAGCTGGAAAAGGCAGTGTATGATTCCCAGAGCACAGGATGGCTTTGGGCATTGCTTGGGACTTCATGGTTTGTTTTACAGGTGCTTTGCAGTCTGCCTGGCTCAATTCACATTTCAGTGTAATTCCATGGTGCTGCAGCTGTGACTTCAGCTGGTCTCCCCAGGGGAATCTCCACCTAGGTCTAGATGTTACACCTATGGCTGCAGCCATGAACATTACATACATAAAGTGGAACCTTTTTCTTTTAAATACAATCTCAGCATGCCAAAAATAGATTCTGTCATTAAGGTTCTGCCCTGCAATAGCCATCTTTTGTTTACAATGTACAGATATATTTATATTTGTGTATCTAAGAACATGAGAATACAATATATAAATATTCAGTTTAAATCCGTATGTCTAAGTAGATACGACAGCATCAGAGGAGCAATTGCTAGGTACCAGGAGGTCCACACATCCCAGGTGGGGTTTCTCAGGGTGGCTTTTTAAGCTGTGGAGATGAATTACTGTGTACATTTTATCAGGACAGCCCGGACTGTTCATACTGTCTGCAGACCCCTCACCCCCTGCCCACCTGCACAGCACCTGCATTCTTGCTCACAGTACATGCTGAGTTTTACAAGGGCAGTATCTTACAGAGCGGATTGAAACCAATAAACAAAAATAAACTCAACCAGAGTCTGCAGCATCAGGTCCCATTGCTTCATGGTGCTCACTGTGGCTCTCCAAGTTAGAAATGATGGTCCCAGCTTGTGAAAATCAAGCTTTAGGCTGGTACTTTTTGTCAGTGTTTTCACCACCAAAAATACCACTACAAAAATAAATATTGAGTACAACCTACAGAGAGGCCTCTCCTCTCCCCTCCCCTCCCCTCCCCTCTCCCTCTCCCTCTCCCTCTCCCTCTCCATCTCCATCAGCTAGCTCACTCAAGCTGCTGAGCACAGGCTGTGGCTGCCAGATCTAGGTTCTTCCACACACCCCCTATCCTGAGAATTTGGTAAGAATTCTCTGTTTCTAAGGTCTTGCCCTGAACTGAAAGGGATTTCACAATCAGAAACTGGCCAGTCTGAAGCAACTGGCCAATAACTATTTTCTGCTTTTGGGTAATAAAGTGCTCTTCTTTGAATGACTTCCTAGTTACCAGGGAGCTCAAGGAAGAAGGTTCCCCTTCTCTTCCTCCTCCCCACAAGGGCTAAACGTGAGATTCATCGAGATCCACATCAGTCTCCCCAAGCTCCACGTGCGTGAAGCTGAACTGCGTGGCCAGCAAGGGGTTCTCCATCCCATTGTCCTCACTGATGTGCAGGACAGTGTCCCTGTGCTGCAGCAAGCTGGTGGTCTCAAGGCCAGTGTAGTCCTCGGTGTCAGAGAGCTGGGTGGTTGGGGTGCTCTGTGCTGTTGCTGTCTGGGACTCTAAGTCCTCCTCTTTTTCCTTGTCCTTCTCAGCAGAAAACATCTCGCTCTGCAACTGAGGAGAGCCAGGGGTCAGGCTTGTAGAAAGTAGGGGAGGAAAAGGAAGGGAACACCTATAAAATACTTCCTTATAAGAAAATGCATTTTTACCATAAAGGGCTAGGCACTTGCAGCAGGGGAGGTTTAGATGGGATAACAGAATAAACTTCTTCCCTGAAAGGGTTCTCAAACACTGAGACAGGCTGCCCAGGGAGGTGGCTGAATCCCACAAAAGACACTTGGGCATAGAAAAGTGATCTCAGTGTCACTTCTGTGTTGAAGGGTGTCACGGGACTGGGCTAATTAAACGCAGTATCCCGTGGGACGAGGGGTCCTAGTGCCCTCCTCGCCGGTTCTTGTAGGCTTCGGTCGGCAGAAATAGACGAACGCGTTGCTCAAACGTCAGGTGCAACAATTTAACATTTAGAACTTGGGAAAACAGAGGGGTTACATGCAAGGTAGCTCCCGACGCGCCTACAAACTACCCGCGCGGCACGAGGCGGAGGGGTGAGGCACGCTCCTTCCCGAACCGAGGGGGAAAACCGCGGAAGGAGGGAAACCGATTCAAGGAAAATAAAAGAGGGATTAGAAAGAGGGAGAGAAGGGTCAGCCTTCTTGCCGCTTAGGAGAGCTGCGTGCTGCCTGCTGCCGTGCACGTGGCTGGGCTCCTCAACAGCCACGGCAGGAGACTACGGTGAGCGAGAAGAGTGGAGGAAGAGCAACTAACGGTCGTTGCGTCCCCCCTTAAATACCCTCGGGAGCATGAGACTGACTGACAGGCACAGCTGGCCAATGGGTTTAAAGCTCCACGCCTGTGTGCTGTCCAGGGCATGCCTGGCTCCAGGGGGGGGGATCCACGTGGGATGCCCCCGTCCCCTCAACTCCTGCCGGACCTTGGACGGTAGGGGGAGGAGAGAGCCCAGAGGTTGGACCAATTCTAGGGTATGTGTCACCCCATACCAGGACAAAAGGATGACTGAGATTATCCTTATACTGTCTTCAGTGGTGTCCTGCACAGAAAAACGTTGGACAAAGCAATTTCTTTTGATGTGGGATGCTTGCTAAAACAGTGCTGAGGTTTTGAAGGAGTCTAACAATGCATTTCTGAGAGGAAGCAGTGAAAACTTTCACTGCTGTGCAGTTCCAAAAGGACTAGTAGATATAGCAGATGGAAAATGGAGAGGGAAGAGGAAAGAAATGTATTTGCAAATTAAGAATCATTGGAGAGGTCTGGCAGTGAATGGTTAACAAAAGTAGAGGGGTGGAGAGTAAACAGCCTCAAGCGGACACCCAGAAGAGTTTGCAGTCTTCACTCATGCACCAGCTTTCCTTGGAGTGCTGGAGTGCATCAAACATTCCCCTCAAACTTTGCTGGGCAAACACGCGTGAAAAGCCATCAGTCGCCTTACCTGGTCAGTGGTCTGGCTGTGGAGATCAGCTGCGACAATGGCAGGTGAAGAGGTCAGCACAGGTTTGCTCAGCGTCTCCTGCTTGCTGGTTGGCTGGGGGCTGCTGCAGCCGCAGCCCTGCTGCTGGGCTGCTGGAGCTGGTAGGTCCCTGGGGGAGGCTGCTGCTGCTTCAGGCTGGGCTTCAATGAAGGTCACCGACCGCTTCTGCTCCACTGAAGGGTACAAAGGCCAGAAAATTCAGTACTAAACCACCACAATTTGGGAAGGAAAAGACAACAAGAAAAGAAGAGAGACAATCCCTGGTGTTTTTAGAGCTACAACAGGATTCATCATCCATTCCATCTTTATAAACTGTCTCGTTGGACTTCAACCTAAAAGACTTTTACCTTGGGCTTCCTTGAAGGGTCTCCTGAAGACTAGTTGTCCTACCCATCTTTATCATGGCTTGGTGAGATAGGTGCCACTCACAACATCATTCCCTGCCAGAATATACTGAATTGAATTCCCATGTCAGTTAGGCATTCCTGCCCTTAGCTGAAAAAGGCAAACTGAGATGTAAATGTGTGAGGGAATTGCTCAACGGTTTGCAGGAAAACTGAGAAAAGACGGAGGGCAGCTGGTTGCTCCCCATTCCTGCAGGCTGGGTCCACTACCAGCAGTAAGAGAAGAGCACAGGCTGAGGACAGCTAGCCATTTACCAGCAAAACTAACACCCCTGCCATCACTTAGTTACTTTGGGTCATCTTTTACATTTCAGATGTCTCCTGCAGGACTGCTGCCCTAGCTGAGCGGCTAGAAGGCCCAAATGTTTGCAAGCAACCTTTGCTCTGATAGATTATGTCATCCAGAGTGAACTGCTTGCTTCAGATGGTACAGAATTCAGCCACCTGCTCTGCTGGGCATGGCTTGACCCTGGAAACACAAGGCATGGACTGGACCAGTCCTACCTTCCTTGCCATAGACAACTCTGAAAGCTCTGAACTGCTAATCTTACAGCTCATGGGTAACAGGCTGCTCAAGAGGGTTGCAGAATCTCCCTCTCTGAAGATATTCAACACCCACCTGGATGCATTCCTGTGTGATCTACTCTTGGTGATTCTGCTCTGGCAGGGTGGTTGAACTGGATGAGCTTTTAAGGTCCCTTCCAACCTCTAACACTCTGTGATTCTCTAATTTCCTTATTTCTACTACTTTTAATAGCAGCTTCAAATTTTGCAGATCTGGAGGTTTTGGACAAGACATCCTGAGTAGAGGACACACTGTCTCCTAAATTTTTTACATCTGTAGGAGACATTTGTCCCTTGCAAGCCTTTGGGGAATCCAAAGGCTTCTGATAGTATATCTGCTTAATAGGGAAAAGGGTACAACTGCTAGGGCTTTGCTGTACTGCAGGTTGCCAACAGCACCCTAGGTTTCCCTTTAGGCTAAGCACTCTGCCACCAGCACACCAGGTTTCCCTTTAGGCTAAACCCACGAGATAATATTTGCTGATTCGAGAAGCAAAGTGCTGGCTCTGGAAGCTCACAAGACCCTACCGCAGGCCTTAGGCTTTGGCTGGATGCTCCGGCGTGTGGTTGAAAGTCGAGCTCCGTGCCGGCTGCGAGGTTCCATCTGAGTTTTCTGACGTGACAGCAGCGGTCGTCGAAGCTAGGCATTGGAAGAAAGAGTTAGGCTGAGGCATGGTCACACACCTTCTCCTTTGGAAGGAGAAGGGATTGTCATTGTCTGTTCCTCCAGATGTCTTTGTTTGAAGGCTCCCATGGCACAGACACCTTCCTACAGACTTCTGTGTGTGTGTGTTTTGAATGCTGATACCACAATACTGCACTGCAGATCAGCTGACCCTTGTTTAATTAAAACAAAAAGAGCCTGCAGAGCAGAGCCTTGGGCCAGTTGGATGGGGCCCTGAGTAACCTGGCCTAGTTGAGAGGCATCCCTGGGGTTGGGTTAGGTGATCTCTAAGGTCTCTTCCAGCCTAAGTCCTTCTATGGTGCTATGAATTCAGAACAAAGTCCTCCTCTTCTCTTAGAGATTTGTCAGGTGTCACAGCTACTACCTGCGATATGAATCCTACAACCTCAACAGACTGCACTCTTCTGCCACAAATCAGGTAAAAGGGAAAGGTCACATCCACAAATCACTTCAAGACAGACAAAACTGAGAAAAACAAAACCAGCTCCAACAGAAGGAGAGATTTGTTCACTCCCTGTCTTCTCACCTGTCTTAGGCCTCTCTTCCGCCCCAGGGGCTGCTGTAGTAGAAGGTTCTGCTGTCCTGGCTCACTCTGCACGCTTGCCACCCTGTTAGATGTTGAGAGCATTAGACGAAGCATGAAAGCATGCCATGTAACTAGTAGGTGTCCTGGCAAGTGAGACTTAAATAGACAAGTAACTAACTAAACCAATCACTAATGGCACAGTCACTTCAAAGAGCAAGACTGTCTTTGAAGGATGGGAGGGACATGTCTGCTGGGTCGTGGCTTCCAGGGCTTAGGAAGGGGTGGGAGGTGGAGTCACGGCATTCAGGACTTGGCCACGCACAGGTAGCATCTAAAGATAACTGCAGAGTTCAGTTTTCAGTCCTTGATTGATGCATCCCACTGAGCGACACTCGCTGCTCTGCATCCTTTGCCACATCAATAAAGGCAAGAGCATAACTTCCTAGCTCAAAAGTCTTCTTGTTTGCTTTTGCTTTTTTCAAGAAGTATGTTGTATGTATGTTTGGGTTTGTTGGAATTTTTTTTCCCTCCCAAACAGACTCCACAGTCTCATCACGACTTTATCATCTGCTTTTCATTTCAAATTAAGTCAACAAACAGAAACCCCCCACCCCAAACACAGAGTGACAAAAGATCCATTCATGTAATGGATGCATGACTTATGTGAACAAGGCCCCACACTCAACACTTGCAGCCTAAGTCTTTGTGTGGGTAACAAACAAAAAAAAAGACAAGTAAGCATAAATGATAGAAATATACATCACACAGCTCATTAGGGCTTATCTCTTTGCACAAACCACCTGAAGATCTGTAGTGAAAGAATCTTTATCTTCACTGGGCTACATTCCAGCTCATTTCACCATTCACCTGATGGCTGCATCTACTTGATACAAACACTCCACCCTCCCCTGGTGCTTACCAAAGCACTTCATTCCTCCAAACAGTTACAAACTGGACATTGAGCAGACGGCGGGCACAAGGCATTTTCGCTGAGTGAACTATGTCTGGAGAGACTTACGATTACAATAGCAACTAACATCTAAGATGAATGTCTTTTAAACCAGGCAGCTGCTTCTTTGGGACAGACTGGAATGCACTGAGACATGTGTCCTGTTTCAGCAGCCTCCATCTCCTTCTGGTGTGCCTTCCTGAAGGTACAATATTACATGCCCCTCTGCCTTTGCCCTGCATTCATCTAAAGGAAAACAACATTCTTTTCTCTAGATGTTTTCCTTGGATCCTGCTGGAGGAGCTCCCTACCACCAACAGAGAGAAGGTTTATTGCCTGACCTTACAGGAGCAGAGGAAGAAGACAAACCTAAGGATATCATCAGACAAGACATGGGGGATGTCTGTGGAAAGGCTTAAAAAGTTCTGTCTCCTGAACAGCTCCTTTTTCACTTTGGCAGAATATATTGCCCTTAGAAGGTTTGGTGGAGCAGAACATAAGAGCTTCGTGATCTGCTTGAGGTTGAAGTTTGGTTACTTGACCTGCAAGTCCTATTGCTTCCTCCCTTATCAGTTCAAACCAAAATCGGACTTTGCACTGAAGCACACAGGTGTGCTTTTTGACCAGCTCTGCTGGGAAAATAATGGGGAAACAACTACTAGCAGAGAGATATCTTAAGACCCTGTTTCTCTTCTGATTGTCTGACTGCAGCCTAATAATCCTAGGCATGCCCTCAGCAATCTCACCACAGCTGCAGTGGTCTGGGAAAAAAAAAAAAAAAAAGAAGCAGCTCATTCATGCTGCAAGCCAGAATAGACAAAATATAATTGAGACTTTTTTCCACCAGACAGCAATTCCAGATGAGATCACCAGTCTTTGGAACAGATTTCCCAGCTTTTACACAGGGCATTGACATGATTTACATAGAAATCATCCTAAACACCATGCAAACACTCTCCTATGAGTAAGCAGTTCTTGAAGTTACTGATTGTGTTCTTGACCCAGCCAATGACTGCTGCACATATGGCTGGTAGGTCCAGAAGCAACACGTCGTTCCTTATTAAAGCAAGCAGGCTACACTTCAATCAGTCTTTAGGTTTGTGATTCAGACTCTGAAATCATAGCTTGTAGAATTTTCTTAATCTCCTTTTTCTAGGCTTATATAAAAACTTGTTCCTCTGAATTAAAACTATTCTGAATTAAGTAGGAATTAGCTGGAGCAGGTCTTGAAAGAATTTTCTGTTGGAGTAACTTTTGAGGAAGACACAGTAACTCATAGTTCTACAAGTGAGGAAACATGCAAGGTTCTGCATCTGGGTTGGGCCAATGCCAGACACAAATCCAGGCTGGGTGCAAAGTGGCTTGAGAGCAGCTCTGAAGAAAGGGACTTGGGGGTGTTGGTTGCTGAGAACCTCCCCAGGAGCTCCCCAGGAGCCAGCAGTGCCCTCATGCAGCCCAAGAGGCTGCTGTGTGCTGGACTGCAGCCAAAGGAGTGTGGGCAGCAAGGCAAGAGATGGGATTCTGCTCCTTGGCTCTGCTCTGCTGAGACCTCACCTCCAATCCTGCCTCCAGTTCTGATGTCCCCAGCATATTAAGGACAAAGAGCTGCTGGAGTGAGTCCAGAGGAGGCCACAAAGATGATCCAAGGGCTGGACCACCTCTGCTGTGAGGACTGGCTGAGGGAGCTTGGGGTGTGCAGCCTGGAGAAGACTCCAGGGGCACCTCATAGCTGCCTTCAAATACCTACAAGAAGGCTGTAACAAGACAAAGGGGAATGGTTTGAAGCTGAGGGAGAGAAGGGTTATACTGGATCATAGGAAGAAGTTCTTCAGTATGAAGGTAGTGAGACTCTGAAATAGGCTGCCCAGGGAGGTTGTAGATGCCTTCTCCCTGGCGGTGTTCAAGGCCAGCTTGGACAAAGCCTTGAGCATTGAAGTCCAGTTGAGAGGCGTCCTTGGAGAAGTTGGAATAGATGATTTCTAAGGTCCCTTCCAACCTGAGCCATTCTGTGATTCTATGATAAATGTCTGTGGCAGAAAGCATGTGATTCTGTTCAGTACAGAACTCTCTATGGTGCTGAAAAACTCTTTCACATGCATTGTCTTTGGACAAGTCCTTGGATAAACGACTTGTGGACCTCATGATGGCACAGAGGCCACACATGAGGGTTAAAAATTATTCCCATGGAGTAATCTGTGCACTAAAAAGAAGGATTAGGTGAGCAAAGGAAATCCTGGACTTCGTGTCTTCTGCTGGAGTCTGGCATTTTCAGCCTGGCTTCTGTCATAAGAGAAATGAGTTTAGTGAGCTGCTGGATGCTGATTTCCAGTACTGAGTCGTTACACAAATTGGTGTAATCTGGGATGATCTTATGAGCTGAAATTGCAGATACCTGTTGCAGGCAAATGGTGGAGTCCAGAGCAGCTGAGTTTTGCAGAGCTGCTTGCTCACTGCACAGGCCTGCTGTGGTGGTTTTTTGCCTTCTATCCCCCGATTGTGAGGAAGGGAAAGAGAAAATGACAAAGAGCACACATTTCTGGTGAGTCACTGAAGTTGCAGGTACAACCTTCTGGTTCATGAAGCTTTGTGAGGGCTTCTTTTCACATCAAAGAACAGCATGACTGATCTCATTTTCGTGAAAGTCAGCATGGCAGGCAGACTGTTGGCTCCCTGTAGCCCTCCCTTCTTTTCTGTCTCCTTGTTTCCCAACCCTGAGCAGGAGGATTGTGTTTTCCTGGCAGCAAAATCATAGAACCATAGAATCATTCAGGGTTGGAAGGGACCACATTTAGTTTCAACCCCCTGCCATGGACACCTTACCCTAGATCAAGTTGGACAGAGGCTCATCCAGCCTGGCCTTAAACACCTCCAGAGATCTGGAGATCTGGCCTCAACCACCTCCCTGGGCAACCCATTCCAGGGTCTCACCTCATGAGAGCACAGTGAAGAACTTTCTCCTCATGTCCAGTCTGAATCTCCCCACCTTCAGCTTTGCTCCATGCCTCCTAGTCCTGTCACTACTTGATAGCCTCAAAAGTCCCTCCCCAGCTTTTTTGTAGGCCCCCTTCAGATACTGGAAGGCCACAATAAGGTCACCTTGGAGCCTCCTCTTCTCCAGACTGAACAGCCTCAACTCTTTCAGTCTGTCCTCACAGGAGAGGTGCTCCAGCCCTCTGATCATCCTCGTGGCCCTTCTCTGGACACGCTCCAGCATGTCCACATCCCTCTTGTAATAGGGGCTCCAGAACTGGATGCAGTACTCATGGTGAGGTCTCACCAGCACAGAGTAGAGGGGGAGAATCACCTCCCTCGAACTGCTGGTCACAGTTCTCCCAATGCAGCCCAGGATTTGGTTGGCTTTCTGGGCTGCACATGCACACTGCTGGCTCATGTTGAGCTTCTCGTGCACCAGCACCCCCAAGTCCCTCTCCTCAGGGCTGCTCTCCAGCCAGTCACTGCCCAGCCTGTATTTGTGCTCGAGATTGCCTCGACTCAGATGCAGGACTTTGCACTTGGTCTTGTTGAACCTCATGAGGTTGCCTTGTGCCCACCTCTCCAGCCTGTCCAGGTTCCTTTGGATGTCATCCCTGCCCTCCAGCACATCTCTGCACCACACAGCTTGGTGTAATCAGCAAAAATGCTGAGGGTGCACTCAATGCCTCTGTCCATGTCACCCACAAAGATGTTGAACAAGACTGGTCTCAGGACTGAACCCTGAGGGATTCCACTTGTCACTCACCTCCATTGGACATGGAGCCATTGACAGCCACTCTTTGGGTGCAGCCCTCAAGCCAGTTCTTTATCCATCTGGTGGTCCACCCATTAAGCCCATGTTTCACCACCTTGGAGACCAGGATGTGGTGCAGGACAGTGTCAAAGGCTTTGCTCAGGTCCAGGTAAATGACATCAGTTGCTCACCCCTCAACTATTAATGTTGTGACCCGCTCATAGAAGGCCACCATGTTTGTCAGGCAGGATCTGCTCTTGGTGAAGCCCTGCTGATTGGACCCAATCCCCTCTTGACTATTCTCCTCTCTCAGTAGTGCCTCCAGGAGGATCTGCTCCATGATCTTACTGGGCACAGAGGTGAGACTGACTGGCCTGGAGTTCCCTGGCTCCTCCTTCCTACCCTTTTTGAAAATGGGAGTTCTGTTTCCCCTTTTCCAGTAACTGGGGTCTTCATCAGACTGCCAGGACATTTGGAATAAATAGAGAGGGTTTTAGCAACCTCATCTGCCAGTTCTCTCAGTACCCGTAAGTATGTCCCATTGGGTCCCATGGACTTGACCACTTTCAGGTTCTTCAGGTGATCACGAACCTGATATTCACTTATGTTGGCAGCTCTTCCTTCCAGTCCCTGCCATTACTTCCATGACTCCAGGAGTGCGGCTGGAGGAGGCCTTTGCAGTGAAGACTGAGGTAAAGAAGTAATTGAGAACCTCAGCCTTTTCCATGTCACTTGTGACCAGTTCAGCTGTTTCCTTTCTGAGGGGGCCCACACCTTCCCTAGTCTTCTTTTTACCATTAATATACCTGTAGAAATTCTTGGTGTTGCCTTTGACCTCCCTGGCTATATTCAATTCAAACTGTTTGAATTCAAACAATTGAATTGAATTCAAATTTGGCTTTCCTAACCAGATCTCTGGCTTCTCAGGCAGCTTCCTTATATACCCCCATTCTAGCTGTCCTTTCTTCTACTCCTTGTAGTTCTCCTTTTTGTGTGACAGCATATCCAGGAGCTCCTTGCTCAGCCAAGCAGGACTCCTGCCATTCTTCCCTACTTTCCTCTTTTTTGGTATACATTGCTCCTGGACACAGAGGAGGTGATCCTTCAACACTGTCCAGCTGTCCTGGGCCCCTCTTCCCTCCAGGGTTTCATCCTGTGATACTTAGGCAAGCAGATACCTGAAGAAATCAAAGTCTGCATGCCTAAAGTCTAGGGTCATAAGCTTAGAAAACATCCTCCTTGTTGCCGTGAGGATCTTAAATTCAACTGCTTCATGGTCACTGCAGCCAAGGTTGTCTCTGAGCCTCACATTGGTCACCAGCCCTTCCCTGTTGGTGAGAACAAGCATAGCACCTTTTCTTGTTGGTTCTTCTATCATTTGGAGGAGGAAGTTGTCATCTATGCAATCCAGGAACATCCTGGATTGCTGATGCCTTGCTGTGTTGTCCCTCCAACAGATGTCAGGGTGGTTGAAATCCCCCATGAGAACCAGGGCTTGTGACCTGGAGGCTGCTTCTATTTGCCTGTGAAGGGCCTCTGCTAGTTCTGCTGGTCAGGTGGCCTGTAGCAGAACCCTACAGTAACATCACCCTCCCCTATCTTCCCTTTAATTTTAACCCATACACTGTCAACCAGCTCAACATCCTTCCCCACGTGGAGCTCCACTGAGTCTAGCTGGTCACTGAGGGCAACACCTCCTCCTCTCCTTCCCTGCCTACCCTTCCTAAAGAGCTTGTACCCAGGAGGCATCAGGAAGCATGAATCAAATACCAGTGCAGTTGGCAGTACCTTTCCCTCCTGTGGCAATGCAATCGATAAGAAGGCTTTTTTTCTGCAGTGCATAAGCCAGACTGATTTGGGAATCACAGAACAGGAACACAATACTGCTCTGTCACTCTCTGAGTTCCTCCACCAGGGTTTCTACCTTCATACTAATGATACATAGTTGCACAGTACATAGTTGGGGCAGAGACAGGTAAGCAAAAGATCAAGCCAACCCAGCTTCCTGGAAGCCTGTTGCCAGCTCTACAAGAAATGACAGCCAAATGCAGTCACACAGTGGGAGCTAAAATAAAACTTGCTCAGGTTGGCAATTAGAGTACACAATGCTCACAAATTACAAGAATCTGTGCAGGGGAAAAAAAAAAAAAAAAAAAAAAAAGAGAGAGAGAAGAAGAAAAATAAAATAAACCAAGCCAGAGACAAAGGAGGAAAGAAGTTTGAACATCTGTTAAAAAGATGTGCATGGTTGCTGCATCATCATGGTAGAACACACACACTCTGTGTCCCAAGGCATCTCAGGGAGGAGGTCAGTGGACTAAGACTAGTGGAGAATGGGTTAAAACATAGATGAACTCCAGCCTTGTATTCCCAGACACATTCTAGCTCAATTGGTGCTAGATCTGCCCCGGCAGTGTGGCTTCACTCTTTTTGCATTAAGCTAGGATAGGCATAATGACAGAGATGAAAGGGAAATATGCTTGTGCAACAGATTTCCATTACAGTGGCTTCTCATCCTCCTTCCCTTCTGCTATGGAGAATGTTCTCTCCTCTCAGATGATAACCACAACAAACCACATATGGACACATGCTCCTCAGCCCCATACCCCATGCTGTTTACTTCTGAGCACTTTGGTGCTCTCCCCTTCCTGTCCTTCCTGCTTTTCTATGTGGCTGGCTCTAATTGCTGTACAACAATGGGAAATAGACTGTATTCTGGCTTGTGTTTGTCACTATTTATTTGATTCATTCCAAACTCCTACTTGCCACAAGTGTATAGCCAACATATGATTTCTTTCTTTCTGTCAGTTATGACTAAAGATCAGCTTTTGAATTTGGAAGGCAGTCCTAACCAGTTGTTACCATTGTGCTCCATCACAAACACAGTTAGGTAAGAAAACCTCAAGCTTCCTTTGTTCAAAACTAATATTCCTGAATGCCAAAACACATCCACTTTGTCCCATGAGCCCTGCAGAACAATAAACTCCTACAACGACTGCTTTACCACCCCTGTCCTTTAGAGGAGGAATCCAATTTGCACATGTAACAATGCAGCTGAAACATTTTTCCCTCCTCACGGAACTCTGACCTAGTCTTTTGAGAACAATTTGCAGCATTCCCCTGCCTTCATTCTTTCTAAGGCTTTGCAGCCTCTCCCTTGTTAGTGCCCGCTCCTTGGAAAGGATAATAAATCTCAACAGAACTATCTCCCAACTACATCTGGTGACCTTTCTGCTCTGAATCATAGAGCAGGGCAGAGAAGAGAGAGTAGTAGGAACCCACTGTACAGCTGAGTTCAAAACAGACTATCGCATTTTGAGTTCATCTGTTGACTTAGCTGTTTCACAGTCCTCAGCCTCACCACAGTTACTAGGAACAATTCCCTCCCACTTCACAAGACCAAAGTATTTCAAATTTAATATGGATGTCA
The DNA here is from genome assembly GCA_013396835.1 of Psilopogon haemacephalus. NCBI lineage: Eukaryota > Metazoa > Chordata > Aves > Piciformes > Megalaimidae > Psilopogon > Psilopogon haemacephalus. Next base: position 118,520 of record VWZI01012585.1, read on the forward strand.
CCTGGCATCAGGCTATTGTGGCTGTAACTCAGATAGGGTTCTTCTCCTTCATCATCCCTCTCAACTGCAGGGACTTTTCAGCTCTGTTTAAGAGATGGTGTCTAACTTCTTCAGCTCAATGATTTCTGTTCTGTTTAGGTCCCAAGTGACCATGTAACCCATTTCGCATTATCACAAAACCAGGTCACAATATTCCCCCTTTGCCAGCAAGCCAATGTCTTTTCCTAACACCTCACCTGCAGCAGCACCCATTAGAGACCAATCCACTGCAGCAGGGGTCATGCACATGGATTGTGGGATGATCTCAGTGACACCACCAATGAGAAACTCACCACTTGTCAGTTGAAGCAAACAAAGCAGCCTGTTGCACCCCAAAAAGCAGCTGCTGCCATCTAGCCCCAAGCTGACTAAACAGAAACCATTCACACAAACGCCTCTCAGCATATCCACATCTTCAGCTGTGTGGTGATGGAAGAGGATGTTACCCTCTGTGTTGCCAGCCCAAGGCCCTGTGGGCTTCTGAAAGGCAATGGAGATGCTCCTGGGACTAGCAACAGCTCTCTGACCCTACAAGGATGGGTTGAGGGGTGTGAGGACAGCAGCAGGACAGTCAGGATGATTAACACAACTGAGCTGGCCATTAAAGGTGAAGACCTCTGTTCAAAGTTCACTCCTGACCAGTGGGACTGCACTTGCACACAAATTCCCCTGTCCATAGGCAACGGGTAACAGCTACACTTAAGCTGCAACACTGACAGGGCAATTCTAAGCTTTAATGGTGTTCACCTGCAAGCTTTCCAAGGTGTCATTTGGGAACACTTTGTAAAAAGAATCAGAATTACTGTAAAGCATCTGCAGAAAACCATTGTCCATTAATGAATGTTAAAGAACACAGCTTGATATTGTTATTATGTCTTCTGTTGTGACAGTGTTGTGAGATGGATGGGAAAACAGATGTCTGTTTTATATAAGCCTCCAGACTAATTATTTTAACAGGCTATAGCTAATGTCTCACGGATAATCTTTCTCAAGCCCTTCAAGCAATTGCTAAACAAGGGGGAAACCCCGAGGCAAGCCAGCCACCCTGCTCTTGCACTTGTTACAGCTTCTTCTTGCCTCTTCTCCTTAGCCTCCTCAAAGCTGTTGGCAATCAAAGCTGAAAACTGAAGGTGGGTTGCTACACCTTTGACTTGCAGGCTTGAATATCGATGAGCCACAAGAGACAGAGATGGAGAGAGTGACAAAAGGTGAGGGAAGAGACAGAGGAGGTTGGAAACGGCTCATTTCCCGGCACACACACTGACAGACAGGTAGTGTTAACACTGTACCTAGAGAGGCTGCCCTCAGTGGTCAGGCTCGGGGAGTCATCGAGGACATTAGGTTCACTGCAGGAGGGGCAGGGAGATTAAGAATTTAGGAAAAGAAAATGCACAACAGCATGTGATTGTCTCTGTTTGCCAGGGGGAAAGGGCAACAGAATCCAAAAGGAAAAAAATCCAAAAGCTGAGTAACCTTCCCTGGGCTTTCATGCTCAGCAGCACACACATGACTAGAGGAGCTGGAAGAACATCTGGTCACTGTCCTTAGAGGCAGCTTACACTACATGGATACCTCTACCCCTCTGCTGAGAACTGGGGAGCTGAGCACTTCAACAGGATGTGTTTCCACTGGAAATAAGGGCAGGGAACTATTTTCAAAGCCATTTTATTGCAGCATTTTCACTTATTTCAGCTCTATTTAATTCCAGCCTCATAGAAAGCTTTTTTCTTCCTCCTTTCCCCATGAGCCACTTCTTCTTCCTGAGGGAGGGCTAATCTATGTCCCATGAGCTATAGATCACTCTCCTGCTGGTATGATGCTAAGGAAAACAAGGTCTGGTAGTGCAATGAAACTGTAAGTAAACAGCTGTTGTGGATCCTGGCAAAGGACTACACAGGCACAGTGCTCATCTACACTGGAGCCATTCAGACAGGAGCAGCCTTCTCAGCCCATAGGAGAAACAAGACAGAAAGCAAGCAGTCTGCTGGGTTACCAGCAGGAAAGCAGTAATACTATTACTTAGCATTAATTTATTTACATTTGTGAGGTAGTCTGAAAGCCCAGAGAGCATTGGTAACTAAAAAGGGCACAACTCTGTGGACTGTGCTGAGTTTGGACTTGCCCTACACAGATGAAAAGTCATTCTCCTGGTATACCATGTACTTAAAAAAGCAGAGAGCAAAACTCTGTTGTAATTAAAGCCTTTCTTCTTCTTGTTCTCAGCATCACTGTGACTTGGGATTGCAGAAAGCAAACAGTGCTAGCAGTCAGCTCTACTCTTGGGAAGTTTCTGAATTGAAGTTGGTGGTGGAAGGTTGAAGAAAATGCAACCTTGCATATTAATTTTTCAAGAAACAAAGGGACTGAATCAATTGAATTAAAAAAGTCAAATGAGTTCCTGCAAGCCTCCTTGTGAAAACTCCCAGATAAAATCTGTGTAGCTTCTCTCCTGTAAATCACTTCTCCTGTCTCTGTTGGTATTTACCACAGCTGTTACTTCTGCTTCATGTATCAAGGTTATTATTTCCTGCCCATGGCAGGGGGATTGGAACTAGATGATTCTTGAGGTCCCTCCCAACCCTGACAAATCTGTGATTCTGTGATTCCAAGCAAGACTGGGGAGGGAACAATGTTGTTTGCTTTTCCAAGGCTGGTCAAGAGATAAGGTAGAATTTATTGTTTAAAGTTTCAAAGAAAGTAACATCAATTAATCTGTCTGTTGTCAGATAACCTTGCATAACCATGGCACAGGCAAATTGAACAATAAATATTGCTTACTCAGAAAAAAGACCATGTTCCCATAGAAAACTTCTGACTACATCTTCTAAAGATGTACATTCCCCACATTCCAGTCTCTTCTTCACCATTCCACATTAGCCAGGAAGGAGCCATTCAACGTCATTTCTACCAACAAGCATACTTCTGGGTTTGGACACTATTAAATTCAATCTTTGAACCTGACATTCAGTTTCTGTCATGAGCTAGGTACTGTTCTAGGAAGGAGTAAAACTGCATGGAGAAAAATTAAGCAAATCCAACAGGACGCATCTATGCCCCTTGCCAGTTTCTCAGGATTCCTCCCTGCTCCCTGCACAGATTGTGTAAGATCCCCTAGTTCAAAGCCTAACCCCAAAATCAACTTTTCTTTTTGCTGTCCACCATAGTAGCAGAGGAAAAGAATAGTGTCAAGGGTTTCTGAAACAGCTAAAGAGAAAGCTTTCTATGGATGGCAACTTGTTCAGATGAACCTTATACATGGCTAATCATCCTGGAACATATTTTCCAACCCTGCTCCCTTGGCCTAACACTATTTCAGGACTTAGATTCCCTATACTGGCCCTGCTCTCTGGTCCACCTCTCTGAGGTACACACAATATACCTGTGCCAAGCCTGCTCTTGCGAATGAAATGAGAAGGGTGAAAAGCCCATCCTGTTACCTTTGGCTGGGTAACATGCCCACCTCAGCCTGAGGTGCAGACACGCTGGAGAGATGGCTGGAGTACCGTCTCCTCCCAATGGCACCCATAAGGTATGCTTCTTGTTCACTTACCACACTGGGCATGCTCAAGGAGTCATCTGGAAAGAAAGAAAGAAAGAAAGAAAAAGGAAAAAAAAAAAAAAAANAAAAAAAAAAAAAGAGAAAGGAGAGGAAACACCCCCCCCAACCCTACTTACACATTTACAGTTGCCAAGCCATAACAGGATGCCAAAGGTGATTCCAACATTTACTTACCAGCACCCTGAGCCTGCAAACGTGAGTATTTCTGTTAGGTTTTACAGTCTCATCTCAGAAAGATGCATGCATCCCTGCAGGATGGGGAACCCATCACACATGGAGCAGGGAGCTATGGATACTCGCCGCTTATATGGCTCTCAGGAAAATGTGTGTGGGGACTTAAGCTTCCACTAGAGCTTAATTCTTGTGATTAATAGGATTATTTGTTTGTAGGAAGTGTCTTCTGGCACAGCAGCCATAAATGGATATTGTGCTGGTGTGAAATAAATGGCTGCTCTGCTATGGAAAAGCACAGTTGGGAAAGGTAAAGTGCGCAACAGCAAAGCGCAGCAGTGACAGCCTTGAACGGCCCTTGGGACCTGCATTTGAAACTGCCACCCACAAAATGGATACATTGACTCCACTGCAACACACTACAACCCAAGTACGCAGGCAGTTGGACTGTGATCAGGACTGGTTGCTGGAAACTTTCAGTTTGTGTTTCCAGTAAAGTACCTGGAAAGAAATGATCTCCTGTGGGTTTTACCACATCTCATTACAAATACGGCAACAAAACAACGGGGAGGCTTTGTATCCTTTTCTCTTTTCTTTCTGACCTTTTCCAGTTTTGCTATACTGAAATATTTTGACAGCATTAAGCCAAGGTGGGGTTGAGGTGATATTGCTGGAAGCCATGAGGATTATCAGAGGGCTGGAGCTGCTGTGCTATGAGGACAGGATGAGTCAGCGTTGTTCAGTCTGGAGAAAAGAAGGCTCTGAGGAGACCTTATTGTGGCCTTCCAGTATCTGAAAGGGACTACAAGAAAGCTGCCGAGGGACCTTTTAGGGTGTCAGGTAGAGACAGGACTTGGGGGGAATGGATCCAAGCTAGAGGAGGGGAGATTGAGATTGGATGATAGGAAGAAATTATTTAGCACAGGGTTAAACACCAGCAGAGATTGCCCAAGGAGGTGGTGGAAGCCTCATCCCTGGAGGTTTTTAAGGCCAGCCTGGATGTGACTCTGGGCAAGCTGATCTAGTGTGAGGTGTGCTTGCCCATGGCAGGGGAGTTGGAACTGGGTGATCCTTGAGGTCCTGTCCAGCCCTGACAATTCTGTGACTCTGTGAAATAAGAAGATGGAATTTAATCATTCCACACAGTGGCTGGTCATTAATCTGAGGCTAAAACAGGAGTATCTGAGCAGTGTACCAGCAGTACAATACTGGGTGGACTGTCAATGTGTAGTGATGAACACAGATACGAAAAAGTTGGGCTAGGCCTGGAGAGTTTCAGGTTAACTGGACTTTCTCCAGAGGAAATCCTGCTGTCTGCACAGGCCTTTCTTTGGGACTACCCATTTTCCTGTTTCTGAGGAATAGTCCCACACAAGAGGTGGGACTGAACTTCAGGCATCAAGGCAACCAACCACTGCAGCACTAGAAGACAGCATTCATGCTAAAGTAGGGGGGAGCCCAAGCCTGGTGACAAATAAGCAGATTTTTCTACCCTGGCTTTCAGTAATGGGCAACTCAGGAGCAGATGGACAGCTCAGAAGCAGGCAGAAGGCAAAATTCCAAGAATAGCATGAAACTCAGCTGAAATGATAAAGCAACATTCAGGTCATTGCAAATTAGTTTCTGAAAGAGTCACCATCCCCTTCCTTCTAAACTGACACCAGAAAGCCTGGCAACCCCAGAACCTGCCAGCTGCCCAAAAGTGAGATCAAACTTTCATTGTCAGTAGGTTTAAGGCTGCATTTCCTCCTTGTGACACAAACACACAGACATTCCACCCTGCAGAAAGCCACAGCTGGATCCTGTGCAGCACAAGGACAACATATTCCATGATGCTGGAGCATCTGGACAGAAGCAATGAGCAGGAAGTACTCTGATCCTGCAGGAAGAGGATCAGAACTACAGGGCCCGCCACAGGCTCTCTCTTCTGGCAGGATGAAGGTCAAAGAAAGGACTGCTTGCCAAATGCCTGGTCAGTGAGGATTGCACCTCAGCCCACGTCTCATACACTGAAAATATGACTGGGCCCTTCCCCCTTTTTCCTACCTGCAGCTCAAGAGGGAATGAGGAGATGAGTACTGACCAAGCTTAACACCACAACTGTGTGGCGACCACACCAATTTCTTAGCCTTGTGCCCCTGTGCACCATTTGTTCACACTGGGACAGGGACAGCTCTCTGCCCCTCCCAGCTGTCCTCTGGGGCATCAAGAACACATCCTTGATATCAAGGGCTTAGCTGAAACCAGTAGGCACCTACTTTCTTCATCCTCCTCGTCCGTGTGGCTGAGCGTGTCTTGTGAGGCCTGCTGGGAGGGCTCGCTGTCCTGCTCCCACACCGTGCCCGTGCCTGTGTTGGAGCGGGACATGGTGGCCAGGCTCAGACGGTATGCCGAGGTGGAGGTGCCCACGGTGCTGACAGATGTCTTCCCTTGGTAAGCTGTGCAAGAGTGTAGAAACCAAACCAAAGTCATTGATGGCACTGGAAATCAATACCCAGCCATGTCTGGCACCCAATTGTGCCTGGGCTAGCAGGGCTGGCAGTGATGAACCAGGCACAGCAGCCCCAGCTCACTGCACCTCCCCAAAGACTCTGTTTTGTGGTTTTCTCAGATCAGCGCCATATTTTCCAGATCAGCTGGAATGTTTAGGAACAAGATGAGTTACTACTGAGGGGAAAAGGCTGAGACATTTTTCCTTCAGATTTGTTTTTGCTGCTGAAGCACAAAGCGTACAACCCCGCTCGCCCTGCGTGGGCACTGCCTGCCATCTCGTGGCTGCTGCAGGAGCACAATGTCCTGTGGATACGCAGCTGCAGCATTTGGGGGATGACACACAGGCTCTAATTGCAGGTGTCTGGTAGAGCCAAGAGTAGGATGACCTAGAGGTTGTAAGAACTCTGATAAGAAAGTAAAACAAAGAACTCACAGTTTCTCTGTGTTCTTAGAAGTTAAGCAGTTTAGTGTCTTACACCAAAATAGAGACATGTGATTTCATATTTTTAGTTAAGCCAATCATTATGTTAGCTTTAGCTATTTGGTTGGGTGAATGGCCAATAGAATTGTAACAAGCTGCCTTGTTTAGAATATCTAAGCATATATAAGATGAACAAACGCATGTAATAAACAGAACTAGTTTGCCTCAAACTGTCTCCCCATCTCCTTGTTCGCGGCAGTGTCCCCTCCTGCCAGAGACTCTCAGTCTGGGGATGCTCATCTGGACCTCACCAGAGCAAATCAAGAAGAGAAAGGAAGAGACAGATCCGCAGATTGACGGAGATGTAGGTTGCAGCTTTCTGCAGCACGGGTTATGACTGTGCAAGTCAGCTGTGACAGGGAGGCAGCTGCCAGGTGAAGCAGGGCTCAGGCTTAGTGGAAGAATTGGCCACAAGAAGGTGTGTTTCACACCTAACCTGGGCATCTGCTGGCTGCTGACTAGTAAGGCTGGGCTGGGCATAGGGCCCGATCCAGCGACAGGCTGTTGGTGTGTGTGTGGGGGTTATGCCATCACCTCCTGGGCAGCAGGCAGACCTCATAAGTTAATGTATGGGTCAGGCTGGGCTGCTGGGCCACAGCCCTCCCCCCTCCTCCCTACCTGAGCCGCTATGCACTGCCTCTTTCAGGATCTTCAGCTCGTTGTTGAACTCGGCGATGAGGGAGCTCTTGCAGAGTGGGCGCGGGATGAAGCGGCGCTCCAGCTGGTCAGAGATGTGCTGTCGGGCCATCAACTCCTCCTGATTCTCAGCAGGCTGGGCCAGCAGCTGCAAAATGGGGACACGTTAGCACCATAGAGCATCCGTGCCCAGGGAACGGGGACTGGTCTCCAGAGCACTGTGAGCCTGTGGCCAGCAGGCTGCCCTCTTTGTAGGCATGAGGGTGTGATAGACTCAAACTAGCTGATTCGTATCAATGTGAGAAACTGACGGAATTTGCTGAAAAAGTATAACCCAATGAAATAACAGTAACCGCTTGCTTGTGGAAACTGACAATAGCTGCTTGTAAGTAGAAATAGAACAAGCAAGTAAGAGAACAGGAACACCAAGGTTAGGATGTGTGAAGCAAGATACTTTGTAGCAAGGCTTTCACAAAGTAGGGACAAAGCTTATGCAGCACGAACATAGGGGCCACCAAAGTGGGGAGGGACAAGAGGAAGAGGAGTGCCTTCATCTTCAAATACCACCAGAGGGGAAAGAAGAGACCCTTGGAGTAAAAAGAGACTTGCACCATGAAACTCCACACAAGTTCTGCCTATTCCATGAAGCAATTTGCATAGGACTGCCTTTTCTTGGAATAGTTAATATATGTGTATGAGAAAGCCTTATATAAGCTAAAAGCTAGTAAACAAACTTTGTGCATGTTAGTGGAGCACAGACTCACCACGCACCCAGCACTGTTTGCTTGCATTTTATTGCCTAAATAAAATCCTTGATTAATTAGTTTTGAACCTATCTTTTATAACAATCTGGGGGCTTGTCTGGGATGGTGTTGAACCTCAGACTCTAGTTAAGGTAAGAAGGGGTGCCCCACTTTGCTTAAGTGGCTCCTGCCTTGAATGGACTGGGACCAACACCATCACAAATAATAAAAGGCAAGCAAAAAACTTTTGAGTGCTCCCTGAGAAACTGCAGTAAATAGCCTGTAATTCTGCACATGAAGATCTGAACAAAGACGACTCATTCATGAGTATAAAGGATACTGTTCGGCTAGGTGGGATTCGGTTGCCTGACTGTATGAAAGAGTGTGACTGAGATGGAACTAAGTTCTGACGCAATTGTGGAGGTCTTCTAACCGTGGTTCCAATATCCTCTGAGAGACTTGGCTGGTGAAGGACTGAAGCAACTGCATTAGGATTTGTGGGTGGGTGCACTACACTTCACCTGCACGACACTCTTGAATACAAAGGCAGCCAGGGAAACAGAACTTCTGAATCAAGTTCTAAGGATGGGTCATAAAAAAAGTAAATCCTCTGACCCAAAGAAAGGGAGCAAATTACCGGATCTACCACCAGAAAGCCCATTAGGATCAATGATAAAATACTGGAATGATAGGGGCCCCAAAAGAGGAAAAACCAAAGAAAGAATGGTTCAGTACTATATGACAATTTAGCCAAAGGACTCATAGAATGGTTAAGGTTGGAAGAGACCTCAAAGATCATCCAGT
>VWZI01012587.1:3130-18530 GCA_013396835.1 Psilopogon haemacephalus
ACACAGCAAGGAAGAGCCTAAGGCAAATTTAGAACGTGGCTATGCTCCTTTAAAATGGCATTTATAATGGATATACTGGCAGACTCTTAAATAAATACAGTCAGTGCAGTAAATCACTGGCACCCATCCCCTTTTCCCCAAGTACGGTGCCTGTCATGGTCAATTACAACCTGTAAGCTCAGAATGCAATGGCAATTGCAATAAGGACCAAATCTTCTCTCATAATCATTAGCAAGTAGGACCTTGTATTTTTTTTGCACTACTTCAAATTGCAACACTGCAAATATGTTATCTGCGCAGAAGTTATATATATGTATATGGGGATGTGGACATGCTGGAGCATGTCCAGAGAAGGGCCACGAGGATGATCAGAAGGCTGCAGCACCTCTCCTTGGAGGACAGACTGAAAGAGTTGGGGCTGTTCAATTTGGAGAAGAGAAGGCTCCCAGGTGACCTTATTGTGGCTTTCTAGTATCTGAAGGGGGCCTACAAAAAAACTGTGGAGGGACTTTTGAGGCTCTCAGATAGTGACACGAGTAGAGGGAATGGAGCAAAGCTGGAGATGGGGAGATTCAAACTGGATGTGAGGAGGAAATTTTTCACCATGAGGGTGGTGAGAGCCTGGAATGCGTTGCCCAGGGAGGTGCTTGAGGCCCCATCCCTGGAGGTGTTTAAGGCCAGGCTTGCATGAGGCTCTGGCCAGCCTAATTTAAGGTAGGGTGTACCTGCCCACGGCAGGGGGGATGGAACTGGATGATCCTTGTGGTCCCTTTCAACCCTGACTGATTCTACGATTCCATATGACAGGACAAGAGGAAACTGCCTCAAGTTGCATCCGCAAAGGTTTGGGTTGAGCATGAGGAATAATGTCTTCCCCAAAAGTGTTGCCAAGCCCTGGTACAGGCTGTCCAAGCTAGGGGAATGAGTCCCCATCCTTGGAGGGGTTTCAAAGCTGAGAGACATGGCTTAGTAGTGGACTTAGCAGTGCTGGGCTAGGCGTTGGACTTGATGATCTTAAAGGTCGCTTCCAGCCAAAACAATTTTATAATTTTATTCTTTGACTATATATACATATATATATATAATCCCTTTTGATTTTCATGACACACCAAGGACTGCCATTTATAATACACTGCCATTTCCATGCCTTCCAGGAATGTGGCCTTTTCTTAATTTCTGTAAAGAATGTCATGTAAAAAGCAGTCAAGCCAAATCTCTGTCAAAACTGCCATTTTTTAATCACTAGTAATCAAAACTAAGCAATTTCTCCTTTGGTTTAACAAGTGCTTACCTATCTTCCAATTATTTATTTTTTTTTTAATGCCACAACTCATAAAATTGTTTTAGGCTGATGCTAGTCTCTTGCACTAAATTAGTCACTAATCACGAGATACTTATCATCTCGATTTTTTTTTACAGCAGAATTGCCAGACAAAATCCCTCCTCACACTTTCACTACCTATAGAGCTTCTCTCATCAAGCATTTCAGCAGTGTGACGACAGTGGACTATTTCTCCTCCACTTTTCAAGTACATAAATAAAGGCAAAAAGGTAGCGAATCATTACAGCAGCTTGAAAATTCTGCTTTTTTTTAATATTTCCACCAGAAAATTATCACCAAAAACACTGTTTGAACACCAGCAGCAGAATTAGCAGGCTAAAAACCTCAATAAAGAGACAGTTATGCAGAAAACGCATTCTGATTTTTATCATTGGTTAAACTTCGCAGGCAGCATGAGAATGATTTGTTCCAGTCCAACCATTTATGAAAAAGTAACTTCTTTGTTAATAATGCCATGGAACATGCCCTCAGAGGCCTTCATAAATCTGGTTCAGAAGCTGAAAGGACCAGTAACTCAGCTAAGGATAGTGATATGGCCGCTAACTACTAACAGTTGAACCACGCTGCCATGGTTAGATTTAAATAGGCCTGAACATGTCTTGACTTGCCCAGTGCGGTGGTTTAGCAGTTCCCTGCCCCCCTCCCCCCACCCTGATCCTTTGAAATCACCAGGTTAGGACTTAGTCGTCTGGAAGTTAACAAATGAAGCTTTATATTTACAATGCTAAGCACAATATACAAGCAGATATTCACAAGGTACAACAGATATTTACATATATATACAGTGAAAAAGGTAATACAGAAACATCACATCCCTCCCAGAGATCAAAATCCCAAAGAGGGGTTTCTAACCACCCCTACCACCCTTCCCCAATATTCTCTCACCATCTGCTTCATGCAGCAGATAGGTGAAGGCAGATCGGCCAGGGAGGTTAGTGGCACAGAAGAAGTTAGTGGAATTATTCAGATTGCTACAAAGGCATGGAGAAAAGAGCCATGCAAGAGCAGCCACGGCCCAAAGAGGTCTGAAGCAGCCTGACTTATCTATATTTGGGTTACAACTCTTAATTTTTTTTCTTTCTCAGTAAAGCTGTGAGTGAAGTAGCATCATCTGTGCTTTCCTCTCTCAGCCTATAGTCTAATTTCTCATTCAAATCCTCCAATTAGTTCAAACCAGCACACCCAGACATGTTCTCCTGCTCTCCCACCTTTTGTGCTGGGAGAAGCAATCACAGGAAGGGAAAACAAAAGCCCTGATTTCACCTAATATGGTCAGGATTGGCAAAATGCCATTCTGATTGGCTGATCTGTGTCCAAAGGCCCACTAATATCAGGCATGCATTGATAAAAAGGAGACGAGCAGGTAACATGAGTCTGTGCTCTTGCTCTGCTCTCTCTGCTGCTGTATTTGTGCCTGTATTCGAGTAGAGTAGAGTAGAGTAGAGTAGAGTAGAGTAGAGTAGAGTAGAGTAGAGTAGAGTAGAGTAGAATAGACTAGATTGGAAGACACCTATCACCCAGCCCTACCCAATCAACTAGACCATGGCACCAAGTGCCCCATCCAATCCTTTCATGAACACTTACAGGGATGGCAACTCCACCACCTCCCTGGGCAGCCCATTCCAATGCAAATCACTCTCTGGGAAGAACTTCCTCCTACATCCAGCCTATACCTCCCACAGCACTACTTGAGACTGTGTCCCCTCATTCCGTTGCTGGTTGCCTGGAAGAGGAGACCAACCCCACCTGGCTACAACCTCCCTTTATGTAGTTATAGACAGCAATGAGGTCACCCCTAAGCCTCTTTTTCTCCAGGATAGAAAATCCCCCAGCTCCCTCAGCCTTTCCTCATAGGGCTGTGTTCCAGGCCCTTCACCAGCTTTGTCTCCCTTCTCTAGACACGTTCCAGTACCTCAACACCTCTCTTGAATTCAGGGGACCAGAACTGGACACAGGACTCAAGGGGTGGCCTGACCAGTGCCAAGTACAGGGAAGAATAACCTCCCTTATCCTGCTGGCCACACTTCCTGATCCAGTGTGCCACCTGGGCACACTGCTGGCTCACATTCAGCCTACTAACTACCAGCATCCCCAGGTCCCTCTCTGCTGGGCTGCTCTCCAGCCACTCTGTCCCTAGCCTGTAGTGCTGCCTGGGGTTGTTGTGGCCAAAGTGTAGAACCCTACACTTAGCCCTGTTAAATCGCATCCGATTAGCCTCTGCCCACCCATCCAGCCTGTCCAGGTCCCTCTGCAGGGCCCTCCTACCCTCTAACAGATGCTCCTAACTTGGTGTCATCTGCAAACTTTCTGACAATGGAGTCAATTCCCTTATCCAGGTCAACAGAAATACAAAACAAAGGCCAGGGAAGGAGGAGATGCTCCATTGCACTGGAGCAGATACCTACACTGTGAAAGAGCTCGTGGTAGAGCAGATGGATAATCTTAAAGCAGCCCATGGGAAGCGAATTGTGCTGGTTTGAACTAATTGGAGAATTTGAGTGAGAAATTAGACTGTTGGCTGAGAGAGGAAAACACAGTATGGCACTTCACCAGAGCTTTAATGAGAAAGAAAACAAAGTTGTTTTTAAGAACTGTACCCAAAACATTAGATATCAGATGGTTTCACACTGCTCTAGCTGTAGCTGCTCTTTGCATGGTTCCTTTGTCTCTCTGCCTTGGTAGCTAATTCTCAGTAATTCTACTAACTTCTTTCTACTCCTAACCCCCCTGGCCGATCTACCTCCGCCTATGTTCAGCATCAACAGGTGGTGAGTATGATTGGGGAAGCGGGGAGAGGTGGTAGGGGTGGTTGGTTACCCCTCTTGGGGATTTTGGTCTCTGGGAGGGGTGTGGTGTTTCTGTATTACCTTTTTATTGTATATATTTGTAAATATCTGTTATACTTTGTAAATATCTCCTTGTATATTGTGCAAAGCTGTAAATACAAAGCTTCATTTATCAACTTCCAGTGTTTCTGAGTCCTAGCCAGGGTTTATTTCAAAAGGTGGGGGGGCAGGTAACTGCAGAAAACACTACAAGATCAACAGAGAGCAATCACTGTGTACTGACTGCAACACTCCCCTTCCCCCTTAGGAAGGCAGACAGCTTCTTAGAGGACTCCAGAATGAAGGTATGACTTTAAGCCTGGAAAAGAGGCAGGAAAGGTGTTGTAATGTTAGGGGGTTTTTTGTTTTGTTTTTCACTACTCCAATCTGTTTTAAGTAGTAATGAACTACAACTAATCTTCCCCAAGTCAAATCTGTTTCACCCCCTGCAGTCACTTTTAAGAGACCTGCCTGTCTTTACCTCAACCCAATGCCTTTTCCATTCCAAATTCTTTCCTTTCCCACCCCCCCACACCTCCTCTGGTCCCGCTGACAAAGGAATGTGTGGCTATGTGGGTGCTTGGCTGTTAGATAAGCCTAACCTGTAACAAGAATAAAACTGGAGTTATTTATGGAAGAATATAAACAGTAGAGAGAGCTAAGAGGCATAACAGTGAGGTTTTTTTGCTTTGTTTTATGTAAGTTTAGGTGAAAGAAAATACCACAAAATATTTTACCAGTGTAGTATTAGGCAAAGATTGATGGAAGTTCTAGAAAAGCATATTTAAGAAACTAAAAAACACTGCATGGCAGAGTATGAGAGAGGAGTGAGGACAAAGTGACAGAAACAACTCTACAGACATCAAGGTCAGTGAAGTAGGATGAGAGGGAAGGAAGTGGCCCAGGGGTACCTGTGGCAATGCATCCAAACCCCTTCCACCCTCCTCCCCTCCTCACTACCCCATATCCCCACTCCTCTGGACTCAACAGAACTGATGCTGGTAAGTTTCCTGCCCTTTTATGGTATGATGGAACTTGACCTTCTGATGGCATCTGCGACAGTCACAGGCCATACCCGATAATAAAATGGGTCTGAAAGAGAGCACAGTGGCTCTTCTCCCTCCTGTTTTCTCCTCGCATGTGTGGACTACAAAGTCACAGCTCTAGGAGGATTTTCTGAGAACATGAGACACCAGAGGACTTCTCTACAATTGGAACCAGCGCTGTGAGTTCAGAAATTTTATAAGTCTCTGGAGAATATCTTCCTCTAGCAATACAGTGCTTTGGGGTTCAATTATATTGCCAAATACTGGTCTTTAACTATTTGTATCCGTTGCTTTATCCTGGGGATATTGTGCAGCCAAGCAACTGACCTGTAAGTATTTTACTGATTTTGCATGTAAGTTACCCTGGTGGCAGGATTTGTAATTAACAAATCATTTATATTTTTATTTACCTCCCATCTGCACCCCTTTATTCATAACAGAACCAGAGCAGAGATACCCCTGAAGCCCCTGTAGGAAATCGTGGTGAACCAGGCTGTGCCCCTACAGCCTCCTATACTTGAGCTGATGGTCACACCGCAACCTGTGGAGGGCCCCATGATGTAGCAGATGGAGATGCCCGCAGGGAAGCTGCAGCCCACGGACAGAAACTCATGCAAGAGCAGGTTTTCTGGCAGAAATTGTGTCCTGTGGGGGATCCATGCTTTGAACAGTCTGTTCTTTATGGATTGTATCCCATGGAAGGGACCCACATGGGTGATCTCGAAGAGCTGCAGACCTCACACTAAAAGTAAAGCCTCACACTACAGCAGTCTGTGAGGACAGCAGCCCATGGAGAGCTACAGTGAGTTTAACCCTGGCTGTCCATTAGGTGATCACCAAGCTGCTCTGTCACTCCCCATTCTTGGCAGGACAAAGCAAGAAAGTAAGATGAAAATGGCTCACGGGCAAGACAAGGAGATTCCTCACCAGTTAACCATGACAGGTAAAAGATTTGACTTGGAAAAGCTGAAAATGTGTTGCCCATGCTAGAGCACAGTAAAAGTGTGAGGATGTAGTGACAAAGATGAAGTCATATGGACTGATGGCAACCCCTGTTCCCCACTGGCATGCACATCTTAGGAGCAAGAGGTGACAATCTGGGAATGAAGGACTGAAGCTGAGCCTGGGAAGAAGGGGAGAGTGAAGGAAGATGTTAACTTTGGCATTTTTTTTTTCACATTTCCCATTCTATTTTTAATTGGCAATAAATTAATATGCCCTAAGTCTAATCTGGTTTGCCTGTGACAGTAAATGATGAGTGACCTCCTAGTCCTAATCTTGACATTTGAGTTTTTCCATCTTATGTTCACTTTCTGTCTTGTTGGGAAGGGGCAGAAGGATGGACAGAGCAGCTGGGTGGGCATCTGGCAGCCAGCTAACATTAACCTATCACTCTGGACTAATTACAAATGATTATTTTTTTCATATGCTTTTCATAATCACTGATGTTACAGTTTAAGCTCACTCAGACAGTACTAAACACTACTCAGCTACTTACTCACTCCTACATTCCTCCTATGGGATGAGAAGGGGAAAAAAAGGTAGCAAGAATCTTGAGGATGGAGACAAAGACAGAAAGTACTCAATAATTATGGTCACAGGCAAAAGACAGAATTGACTTCAGGGAACAAAACCAATTTAATTTGAACAAAACCACCACCAATTTACTGATGGATTCACAGTACAACAGAAATACAACTTAATCTCAAGAACAACTGCTCCACACCCTTCCCCTCTTCCTGAGCTCAGCTCTGCTTCCAGTTTTCTGCATGCCCCCTTCCAGTGGTTCAGAGGGGCAGGCACTGGGGGCTGTGGTCAGTCCCAGTCTGTATGATGTAACTTCTGCCACCACTTTTTCTTCCACTTATCACTGCCCTACCCTGCTGCATTATGGCATCCCTCCCATGGACCACAGGCCTCCATAAACTCCTCCAGTATGGAGATCACTTCCACAAACTATGGTCCTCCCAGTGAGGATCACACAGCTTCCCTCAAGAGTCATGGCCTACCTTCTGGAGCAACGACCTGTTCACTCCAGTGTGGGTTCCTTCACAGTCTGCAAGTGGGATTCTGCCCCACTACTGATCTCCATGGGCTGCAGGTGCTCAGTTCATCGATGCACCATGAGTCAAAAGGGAACTGCTGCTCCAGCATGCCTCTTTTTCCTTTGTCACTGACCTTGGTAATCTCTCTTCCATGCCACTCCTCTCCAAAACAAAAGAGCTCTTGCAACAGAAAGAAGCTGCCTAACATGTTTTACCCACTTCGATATGCTATTCATAAAGGTGCTGATTGGCTTGGCCTTTGTCCGAAGCTGGGATAGACTTGGAGATGTGGAAGCTTCTTAGAGGAGCCCATGCCAGTAGCTCCTCTATGAACTACTGTAATGGTCTAGCACAAGGGGTAAGCTGCCTACTCCCCCAACACAAAGGTGAGGGAAAAGGTAACACACACAACTCAGGGTTGAGATAAACAGACTAGAGTTTAATATATCACAATCAGAATGAATGATTACCTTAGCTAATAATCTAATTAATCTAATAATACAATGCATGATTGCCTGATCTTAGCCTATTTGCAGAAGTGCAGCAAAATACAGGGAAAGAGAATGAACAATGTAAAACAGAAAACCAAACCCAACTCCCCCAGACCTACATGTTCCACTACCATGCCTGCACTAAGGAGCCCACACCTGAGAACCTGGAACCCAGAAGCATCAACTAGAACAGGAAGCCTCCAATGCTGCAATCTGAACTTCAAGTCCCATAATACTTTGCTGCAGTTAGCACTGTCACTTTTGAAGCTGGCATGAGTGCAGCATGGTATGAATAACAGCAGCACATTCGACTCAATCCATGACATTCTCCACCCCTTATTCTATGCCATCTCCATCAAGCCCAGTAGCAATCAACATCAAACAGCAGACACCAAACAACAGACATCAGACACCAGCCAATGTCCATTCTCACTCAATTAAATTAAATTGCTTTGCAGTACACAGAAAACTGCTCACTGCAGGTGCTCTGGAGCTCCACTTTGCTCCAGCACATTCTAGACCAGTCCCTGACCAGTCTAAATGGTGGGGCTGTGTTTCCACTCAACTCCAGTGACTCCTTCTACACTCCTCCAAGTGAAGCAAACTGTGGTTTCCATTCTGGTGCCTAGCTTCCAGTGAATGCAGGAGTGGAGATCTCTCTGTCACACCTGCCAAGCCATTGGTTCCATAGAATCCAAAAAACCCAGCTGTCTCTCTCCTCCATCTGGTTGGAGGGAGGGCCCCTCTAATTCTGACTGGAATCACTTGCATCTTGTGAAGATGCTTTGGGAGTCCTTTCAGAGAGAATCGGAGGCAGTATCAGCTTGTCTGATCCTCTGGAGTGATTTTGCACTGGAAACTGAGGCAGCATTCCTTGGGGGAGAATTGCCCTATAATTGACGTACTCATGCACCCAGGACTGAAGAGGGTTTTCAACCCCACTTCCTCATGTCCTCCCCATGGTCATGCAAGTAAAACCACAGGGTACCCCAAGGTGTGTACTTCCCAGATTCTCTCCATCAGCCAGGGAAGCATCTGTTCCTCACAGGTGAAACACAAGCCTGTACAGATGAAAGATCTTCTCACCTCCCAGAGGCCTTTGCTAGTTCCATTCACTGTCCTTGGCCATCTTCCAAAGTGAGCAAGCAGCAAACTGCTCTCTCTTGCTCTTTTTCCCCTGTTCATCCTTACCTTTTGCAGGATGAACTGCTTTATGATTCCTTTTCCTTACATTTCACCAGCTTGTCACGATTTTGCGGTTGCTCAGGGGTGAAATTCCAAACTACCAGAGGTGATGTTTAGCACCACCACAAGCCCTAAGGTGATGTTTAGCACCACCACAAGCACATACAGGAACCCAGCACACTGCCCCCAAGAGGAAAATACACACCACAGAAAAGGAAAAAAACCAAACCACCAACCTCCCCCCTAAAACCAAAAACCAACAAAATAAAACCTACACAGAGCTCTCTTAATGAGGCCCAAGCTTTAACTGAATCTTCTTGTTATCTCATTTCTCATTTACTCATTTATCTCAACCTTTTTGTCTCCTGCCAAAATTTACTGCCTTAATTAAGAAAAGAAGATTCAACTCAATCCATGGCAACTACCAAAGCCCTGCCAGACACAAGCCCAATTCAAACTAAGGGAAGAAAAAGAAAGACCAGAATTTAAAGCAGATAATTAAGCAGGGCATGCCAATTATGAATTTGCCTAAATTCTGCTATTCACTTTGAAATTTAAAAACAACTGACAAGTCAGCCTAGAATGGTCATACAAAACACATCTGCAGACTGAAGCAAATTTTCTTAGAGCCTTAATTTAAGAAGCATGGCATCCAAGAGAACAAGTAATTCTGAAAGTAAAATTAATACATGTTACATTAGATTTTTTTTTTTTTTTATGGAGCTCAAATGTTTAATGTAGCTGACTAAACACCTGATAAATAGGCAGAGACCTCAAAAGAGATCATCTTTCAAACATCACTGAAAAGATGAAATTCAGTTAGAATTAAGAAATGCTGGTATTCACCCGGAATGACTCATGACAAACACCATATAAAAGCACAGTTGCTCCTCTGAGAAGCTCTACTACATCCCCAAACCCAGATTATACAAAATGACAGCAATAAGAATCAGTGTTCTTGACACACGTTTCCACTCCAGTCAGATGAAAGGTGATGAACACTAAGATACTGCATCAGTACTTGTAGTCATCACAGATAAAACGAACACTTTGGCCTGTGCAAAAACACTGGCAAGGTGAAAGCTTTACACAATTCCTATTTTAGAAGCAATTTTATTAAAATAATTTTCCACATCAAATATGCAGAAGCTCATAAATTGGAGGAACAAAAGATTAATCTTATCACTTTCCTAGAAGATAATCCTAGTCCTCACCAAGTCTGCATTTCATTAAAAACACACTGTAAGAACTGAGCTGTTCTGATGCTAAGGTCAGCTTGTCAAATGTTGGGGTGTTCACATACACCATAGAATCATGGAATCAGTCAGGAACCACAAGGATCATCTAGTTCCAACCCCCCTGCCATGCCCAGGGACACCCTACCCTAAATCAGGCTGCCCACAGCCTCTGCCAGCCTGGCTGCAAACACCCCAAGGGATGTGGCCCCAACCACCCCCCTGGGCAACCNCCTTTCAGATCCTGGAAGGCCACAATAAGGTCACCTCGGAGCCTCCTCTTCTCCAAACTGAACAGCCCCAACTCTTTCAGTCTGTCCTCATAGCAGAGGTGCTGCAGCCCTCTGAGCATCATCATGGCCCTTCTCTGGCCACACTCCAGCTTGTCCACATCCCTCTTGTAATAGGGGCTCCAAAACTGGACGCAGTATTCCAGGTGGGGTCTCACCAGAATGGAGTAGAGGGGGTGAGAATCACCTCTCTCGACCTGCTGGCCACACTTCTGATGCAGCCCAGACTCTGCTTGGCTTTCTGGGCTGCAAGTGCACACTGCTGGCTCATGTTAAGCTTCTCGTCCACCAGCACTCCCAAGTCCCTCTCCGCAGGGCTGCTCTCCAGCCAGTCAATGCCCAAGCTGTATTTGTGTTTGGGACCAGCAGCCCTAGGACTTTCTAACCACAGTGATTCATAGTGATTAGATGTTGTGCTGACAGATTTGGTTTAGTCAAGGACTTGTCAGTGTGAAACTAATGATTGGTCAGGATGATCTGGAAGGTCTTTTCCAATCTAAGAAATTCTGTGATTCTGTGACTAAGCATAGTGAGGTAATCCCCTGCTGACAGCATCTCCAGCTTTGTATCCTCTGCACACAACACATCCAGATCACAGCAGATGCTCCCTAGGCTGGTGACATGGGTTCACATGAACTCATGGTAGGCAATCAAAACAAATTTTATGAAAACACTTTTGCAGCACGTGGGGGAGCAGAGCAACAATTTGCTCTGGTAAGTAACAATGCAGAAACAAACCCTCTAAGCCAGCAAATGCGATACCAAATAACGAGAAAGTGACAGTGCATTAATGAACATGCACAATAAAGCAGATGGAGCCTTTTCAAAGGAGATAATGCTCTTCTCCCGACTGTGCTGCTGCACAAAATTTTTGGCTTTCAGGCACATGGTCTGGCTCCCAAACATTTAGCATGGTTCCCCTGAACTTCTTCCTTGTCTTGACTTCCTGACTATCTTTGTCAAAACTCTCCATTTCCAATTTCCTCCATCTTGGACTGTAACAAGAATCATAGAATCATAGAATAACAGAATGGTTTAGGTTGGAAGGGACCTCAAAGATCATCCAGTTCCAACCCCACTATGCCATAGGCAGGGACACCTCCCACTAGAACAGGTCGCTCAAGGCCCCATCCAATCTGGCCTTGAACACCTCCAGGGAGGGAGCAGACACAACCTCCCTGAGTAAACTGCCAGTGTCTCACCAGCCTCACTGTAAAAAAACTTCCTCCTAACATCCCATTTAAATCTCCTCTCTGCAACTTTAAACCCATTACCCCTTGTCCTGTCACAACAAGACCTTGTGAATAGTCCCTCCCCAGCTCTCCTGTAGTCCCCTTTCAGATACTAGAAGGCTACTACAAGGTCTTCATCAAGTTTTGATCACTGCAGTATATGGGACACTGTTCCTTTACACCAATTGCTTTTGTTTATCCACAGTGATACAGCATGAAAGCACTACAAAAGGATAGTGGTTTTTCTCAGAACTGGAATAATTAGACCAAATCCAGGTTTCCCATCTGACCTGAAAGCTCAGGGAAGTGCACACAATGTACATCTTGCTCCATATCACTAATCTGCACTGGGCTCTTTGAAGCAGTGCCCTGTCCTTCCTGAACTGACTGGTCTCAATATTCAATATGTGGCCTCACGACACCACGCTAGAGGAGCAGGAGAACCTCTCTCAGCCGACTAACCACATTACTTAGTCAGTGGTGATACCACTAAGAGGTCATAAACCAACAATGCTGTTTTACTGGGCCACTCAGACACTGCATATCTGCCTCCAAGTCTCAGACATGGCTTACCCCTACCAACCTCCAGATGCTTTGGAAATCACAGCACCTGCTAATAAAGTCACCTACAACCAATGTGTGACAAAAGAAGTGAAAAAAAAATCATCTCTCTCGAGAATTTACTACAAGATTTATCACCACCTACAAAGGGTAGACCAGAGCTCTTAAATGGCTGGGAAATAATTGCCCTGTGACTGCAAAACCAATAATTAATTTTGTTGTGTGGATGGACCCTTGCCCTAGATGACTGGCTGTGGCTCCAAATAAAGCTCCTTACAATAGCTGCACTATTCTCCACATGATGATATTTATTGTAAGAACCACAGATACAACAGGGGATGGCAAACATAATGCAAGGGGGTGTTTTAGCAGGAATCATACAGAATCACAGAATGTCAGGGGTTGGAAGGGACCTCAAAAGATCATCTAGACCACCCCACCTGCCAGAGCAGGAACACCTTGTGGTGGTTTAGCTGCTACCTGCCCTCCCCCCACCCCCCACCTTGATAGAACCCAGGCTAGGACTCAGAAGGGCTGGAAGTTGATAAATGAAGCTTTATATTTACAGCTTTGCACAATATACAAGCAGATATTTACAATGTATAACAGATATTTACAGATATGTACAGTGAAAAGGTAATACAGAAACACCACACCCCTCCCAGACATCAAAATCCCTAAGAGGGGTTTCTAACCACCCCTACCACCTTTCCTCCCTTCCCCAGTCTTATCATCTGTTGATGCAGCAGATAGGCGGATGTAGATCGGCCACGAGGATTAGCAGTAGGAAAGAATTATTGAAAATCAGCTACAGAAGGCAGGGAAGAAGCAGCCACAGCCCAGAGAGGTCTGAAACCGTCTCCTAAATCTGTATTTGGGTTACAACTCCTAAAACTTTTTTTTTTTGTTGTTTTCTCAGTAGAGCTCTGAGTGGAGTAGCATAATCTGTTTTCCTCTCTCAGCCTATAGCCTAATTTCTAAGCCAATTAGTTCAAACCAGCACATACCTATACCAGATCACACAGGAATGCATCCAGGCAGGTACTGAATTATCTCCAGAGACGGAGACTCCACAACCTCCCTGGGCAGCCTGTTGCAGTGTTCTGTCACCTTCACAGGGAAAAAGCTAGGCTCTGTCCCACTGACTATAGCTCTCTGACTTCTTTCCTTCAAGCAGTTCCCAATCCACCTCACTACCTGACCATCCAGACCACACTGCCTCAGTTCAGCTGCAAGAATCCTGTGAGAGTCTATGTCAAATGTTTTACTGAAATCAAGATAAACCACATCCACTGCTCTACCATCATCTGTCCACCTGGTTATGTCCTCATAAAAGGCCATCAGGTTGGTCAAACGTGACTTCCCTTTGATAAAACCACGCTGACTGCTCCTAAGGACCCTCTTGTCCTTGATTCACCTAAGGACAGTGCCAAGGATAAGTAAGGAGGGGAATGGACACAGGCCCCTGCTCAGAGAGGCAGGCGAACCCCACATCAGCCTTCCTCACCTTCCCAGTTATGCTTACACAATGGATATGGAGCACTGGAAGTTGAGAGCCATGATCAAGAGGCCCCTGTGGTGTACACCTGTCAAGTGGAAGACAGAAACTTAAATGAAGAGGATGAGAGGTGGCAGGTTCATGGCTGTGGCAGGGGTCAAGCACACACAGCAACAAGGAAGAAGAGAAGAGTTCTGGTTGTGGGAGACTGGCTCCTAGCAGGAAGAGAGGCCCCAGTATACATCGTAAGAAAGTCTGCAGTCTTCCTGGAGCCCAAATCAGGGATATCACTAGAGAACTCCCCAGCATGGTGCAGTTACCAGACTATCACCTGTTAGAGATCTTTCAGACAGGTGAGGAGGAAGCTGAGCCCCACAGCCTGAGGGTAATGAAGCCAGAGTTCAAGGCCTTGGGAAGGTTGGTGAAAGAGTCTGGGGCACAAGCCCTTCCAGTACCCGGCCATGATATGGAAGGGAGCAGAAACCCCTCTTAGGGACTTTTTATCTCTGGCAGGGGTGTGGTGTTTCTGTATTACCTTTTCACTGTACATATCTGTAAATATCTGTTCTACATTGTAAATACCTGCTTGTATATTGTGCATAGCTGTAAATATAAAGCTTCACTTATCAAATTCCAGCCAACTGAGTCCTAGCCTGGGTTATTTCAAAGCGGGGGCGGGGGGGGGCAGGTAACTGCTAAACCACCACATATGTTTTTGATCAGAACTTACAACAGGCTGATAATCACTAGGTTACTGAGAGAGAAGATCCAGGAGAAGCAGGGCTTGCAAGCATGCACCCAAGCAGTAGGGAAAGATTCTAGAACAAAAGGGGAGCTCCATTCTCCTGCATTCAGCCTTCTGGGACGTTCTGGCCATATGTCACAGATCTCTGAACCCATCTGTGCCGAGACCCTTGGTGGCTGGGCTGGAACAGTACCAGTTAAGGCCACCATGATGGTACAGTTCTTAGTGGGGATGCCTACCTTAAGAAGGTGGGTGCTGGCCAGCCCTGGGACCTACACAGCTCAGGAGCTTTGCTGGTCAGTTGGATAGGGTGAGTATAACCTGCTCTTTGATCAACAGAGTTACTCGGCACTCCTTCTCACGTACCTTTCTTTCCATGATTTTAATATCTGAGCTTTAAGTATGGTGGTTTCCAGTACACTTTTCTCCTTATGGTTTTAGTGTTCAAGACATAATAAAGTGTTGATCTGAGCTTTAAGTATTGTGGTTTCCAGTATACTTTTCTCGCTATGGTTTTAGTGTTCTAAGCTATAAAGAAGTGTTGAAACTGTACCCAGATAGGGGTAGCCATGTAGGAGTGCATTCCCTGACCCCCAGAGAACTCACTGGAATATGTATACAGCATGAGGAAGAAACAGGAGAAGTCAGAAATCCATGCGTGGTCAAGGGGTTATGGGCTGGTGGCAGTCACAGAGATGTGGTAGGACAGCTCCCATGACTGAAATGTGGTCATGGATGGCTATGTCCTTTTTAGGAGAGACAGGTTAGCAAGGCGAGGTGGTGGAGTTGCTCTTTACCTGAGGGAGCAACTAGAATGCCTTGAGTTCTGTCCAGAGGTGGATGAGAAGGAAGATGGATAGGATAGGATAGGATAGGATAGGATAGGATAGGATAGGATAGGATAG
>VWZI01012588.1:0-12567 GCA_013396835.1 Psilopogon haemacephalus
AACATACAGTAATTTATTAAATGATCCCTTATTTACCTATTACAGGATCTATCTCTGAGCAGAGCTGGAGGTTTCTCTAAGCTTTCCAGCCATTCAGTTGGAGTCTCTTCCCTACCCTGATGTTCATTAAATGTTTTGTTAATGTTTTGCCCCCGGGGAACTGCTTCTTTTATTCCTCTAATCGTTAAGGTCCTTAAATCCAACATTTGTTGTCAGTCGGCGGGATTATTCTGATTCCATGCTGGGGCCACTAATGGCATCTTTTGATCTCCAGGCAGTTCTGCCAGATTCTCATTCCTGTTGTTTGAATCGTTTGCCTTTCCTCTGAGGTAAACGGGATAGTTATAATGGAATTTAGCTCTTCCCAAGTATAAATATTAGGTCCTAGAAATTGGTCTACCCTTTCTGCTACTCGGAGAGGATCGTCTAGTAGCTTTCCCATTTCCTTTTAAAAACTTTGCACTTCCCCAGCACTAAGAGGTGCATTTACAAATCCTATTCCCCCCGGTTGCTCCCCAAAGGAACCTCTCTTAGAGGGTATAGTTGGGTGTGGGATATCCTATTTCTCTCTTCCCCCTCTTCTTCACTGCTATTCTCATCTCCTTGTAGGACCAAGACCTGAGACCTTTTTGTCCTTATTTACAGGTTTCTTCATTAGTCTACTGCCTACTGGGCTGGCCGTAGGTCATACAGGGGAGGGCAGTACCTGTTTTTCTCTCCGTGGAGCCGTGGGAATGGGGAAAGAGGAGTTAACTGGAGCTGAGGTTGCAGGAGGAGAATTCGGAGTGGGTAGAGAGTGAGTGGGCAGGTGCTGCAGGGGGTCCCTTGTTACCTCTTTCCTATCCTTTCTCTCCTCTCTCTCCTCTTTAACTTGTACCTTAAATACTTCAACTGCCGCAGGCCAGATAGAACCACTCCAAGAACTAGCATAATCACTTTCTTTCTGACTAAAAGGCTCTTTACTGTTAACATAAACATTTAAAGCCTGGGAGATCCACCCTTCACATGAACCATATGGTGGCCATTATCTGGTCTAATCTTCTCCTTGGTCCATTCTATCATACAATACTGAATATTTTTTCCTTATTCCTGGTCTTAGTTCTTTCGTTATATCTCCAATTTAGTAACATTATCCCTAAAGGACTGTTGTGGAGAATGTCCTATAAAACTTTGCTGCCTTCTTTCATAGGGCCTGCTAGCATGGTGCTGCTGCCCTGCCCCATATCTCTGAGGTCTGCTTTCTACGAACCGCGTCCTGCCGCCGGCCTGTCAAAGAAGTCCCTTTCTCTTTCGCTGTGCTTCTTTCTGCTAACCGCGTCCCACCACTGGCCCCTCAAAGAGGTCCCTTTCTCTTTCACTTTGTCTCTTCATGCCATGCCTCTCACAGGGAATGGAAACAAGGTTAGAAAGACTCCGCACTCGCTTCGCAACTCGGTTGCGTCTCAAGCACTCTTCATTCAGTCGACCTCTTCCCATTCAACCAAGCAATACTTATCAATCCCTGTGTTCTTGTCTGGACTTCTGTGCACGATAGTTATGGGTGAAACTGCAGTGTTCCTTGGAGCTTTCTTTTTTTTTTTTTTTTTTTGCCTATTACCTCACTGGGTTTTCTCTTTGCCGAGATGTCCCCAGTCCCTTGCGGGTGCCCCCGGGAGCAGAAAATCCCCGACCAGCCCCCAAGTTTATTATAAATGAGCTGTAATTAGTTGTTAATGAGCTGTCCACTTTGCCAAAAAGACGCTAAAGTTTTATTTTGTGAGACAATAGGCAAACAGCGCTGGATGCAAGGGGAATCTGTGCTCCACAAACTTGCATGCAGGATACAATAGGTCCCACATTTTTATATGAGTCCCTTATGAATAAACAATGCAAAACAGTTTTTTGAAGAGGTGGAGCATATGTGTGCCTGTAAAGTGCAGCTCTGAGGGTCTTTTCTTCCCCACTTAAGTGGTTCGTGGGAGGAAGGCAGACGTCTTCCTCTTCCGACCTCAGTAGACACGCAGGCTCTCTGTTGCCCACTTCAACTCTCCCCAGCACCAGGGACCGAATAGGTAACAACCCCCAGTTGGCGGTTCCTGCCTTTTTGTCAGCAAGAGAAAGTCAGACATAACACTTCTTGAAATCAACAAAAATCGGCTAATGTAGCAACTTCCCAATCTACTGGCCCTTCTCTTCCTGCATATGGCACTGTCTGTCTATTCTAAGAAAGCCTTCTTTCTCACAAGGGGGTAATCATCTTTATAGCACAGAAAGCTTACAGATTCAAGTTTCATCCCTCAGTGGTTCTTTGATCTTGTTCATATTCATGTAAATTGTTGCCATTTTCAGTTTACATGGCTAAACCTGGTTGCAAATAGTTCAAGAGCAAATACTTTTCATGATCTCTATTTCTGCGAAAGGGAAGTGGGAACCAGCTCTAATTAAATTGTAGCTTTAAGAGTAACAGTATCTGTCTGAGGTGCATCACCTCTGTTCTGCAAATACAATGTGGAGCTCTCAAGTAGCTGATACTGTCATTCCCTGGAGTTGCTGAAATTACACGTTTTCTATGTTTATGGGCTGAGATTTTTCAAAGAAAGGAGATGCATGCATAGCTCTTGTTGACTGACCACCCTGAGATGTTTCTGACATTCCTAGCCTAGCATATGGCTATGCTTTGGAATAAAAAGTGCAGTGTACCTATCAGTACCTATTCAACACGGCTCCATTGCTGCAGTGCTCCAGCCTGACTGTATATAATGGCAATGACTGGTTAACTCAAAAAATTGTAGCATAGTTCTGCCTACTGCCAAATAATGTTGGTTAATTGGATGTTAACTGTCTGTGAAATTTTAGTCTGGTCTTTTGGTGGGAAACTTGCCAAGTTGTGGAGACATCTGGAGTGGCTTCTTGGAACTAATGAAGCTTTTCTAATTAAGTGAAACTAGCACCTTTCTGCTTTGCCTCAAAATTACTGCACTTGTTTTTTTATTTGCTAATGAGAGTTTAGGAGAATGTAACTTTGACTTTACCAGCAAGACTCTGCTATGTTTATGTAGCAGTGGTTTCAAACAAGTTTCTGGAGCCTTGACACTTTGTTGTTTTGACTTAGTTGGACATGTTTTTTTGAAAAGTGGAATTGAGTCTGTATATTGTGTTTATCATCCCCAAGGGAAATAGCCAAAAAGTATTGTGAAGGACTGTTTAGTCTAGTTCATTTTTGGAGAAGGAAAGGAATTAATCTATATTCAGACAGCTGGACTGTGGGTCAAATAAATTATACAGTTGCATTGACGTGTAAATGAATGTGATGGATAGTAACTGAAAAACCTAAACCAGAACAGAGTAGAATCATAGAACTGTTTCAGTTGGAAAAAAATACTTAAGATCACTGTGTCCAGCCATTACCTAACTCTGCCAAGTCTGGTGCTAAACCACGTTCCTCAGCACCACATCTCTGCATTTTTAAACACCTCCTGGGATGGGTATTCAACCATGTCTCTGGTTCAGCTTGAGACCAACACCCACCTTGCTCCAACCTCCTTTCAAGTAGTTGCAGGGGTGAGAAACTCTCCCCTCAGCCTTCTTTGCCCCAGACTAAACACCTCCAGTTCTCTCGACTGCTCCTCACAAGACCTGTTCTCCAGACCAGCGTTGTTCACCAGCTTTGTTACCCTTCTCTGGACGTGTACCAACCTTAATGTCTTTCTTGTAGTGAGTGCCTCAAAACTGAACCCAATACTCAAGGTGTGGCCTCACCAGAGCTGAGTACAGGGTGAGTAATCTCTTTCCTAGTCTTGCTGGCCACACTGTTCCTGACCTAAGCCAGGATGCTGTTGACTTTCTTGGCCACCTGGGCACATGCTGGCTTGTGTTCACCCAGCTGTTGATCAGCACCCCCAGGTCTTTTCCTGCTGAGCAGCTTTCCAGCTACTCTTCTTCATTCCTGAAGCATTCATGGAGTTGCTGTGTACATTTATGGTACAGACACAGCTGCATAACTATAGTGGGGACAATTTGATAGCAAGGACTTCAGCACAATCATAAAAATTTATTGTCAATCTGAACCATGTTTGTGGTAGCTTAAAACTAACAGACTAGCCTAGTTCTAAGTTATAAACAAGGAATAGAAAAACCCCAAATACATTGAACAGGAAAAAAAAGATAAAAGGTAAATAAAATAGGAGACTGGATGCAAAATTAAAATAAAGATAAGTCTATGTAATTCCATTAGCTTGCTGAATTAGGATAATGTGTTCTGCACAAACTATTCTTTCTTCGTTTTCTCTTCTTCTCTGTGGCTGCTGTGTAGTCCCTATGCATGGCTTTACTGATCTTGCTGAGACTTATGTTTTGGCTAAGTAGATAGCAGCATGGCAGGTATTCTGATTCTTCTCTTTCTCCCTTATAAAGCGGGGAGGAGAGGTATTTAACTTTTTTCCTCTTGTCCAAGGGGGATCCTTCTTGTTATTTCTCAGTTGTAAATAATTGTAAATATATTTTGTACATATACATTGTATTTTATGCTTTAGATTTTAGCTTGCTTGTAAATATAGCTTCATTTTGCTTTCAAACCTCCTGCGCTAGTCTGGCAATTTTATTTTGAGAGTTATTACAACCCATCACAATATTTAGGCCTGTAATGTCTGTGCCTTGTAAAGCTACCCTGC
The DNA here is from genome assembly GCA_013396835.1 of Psilopogon haemacephalus. Classification (NCBI taxonomy): domain Eukaryota; kingdom Metazoa; phylum Chordata; class Aves; order Piciformes; family Megalaimidae; genus Psilopogon; species Psilopogon haemacephalus. Next base: position 4,650 of record VWZI01012588.1, read on the forward strand.
ATTTGCCCACATGATATTCCAGTGTAGATAAGCTGTTGGAGCATAACTACATTACAGTTCTTTAGGTGGTCATGTCAATGGAAAGGCTTCTAATCTTCCTTCAGCTGTTGTTTCCAAGTCTTGTGTACTATCTCAGTAGTGCAAAAGGGAATGATGTAAAATGATTCTAAAACAAACTGATTTAAATCCACATTGTTTTACTGGTATATTTTAACACATGCCCAAATCTCTCTTCAGCTCAGTGAGGAGGCAAGAAAACTATGGGTAAAAGGTCATGTGAAGCTTTCTTCTAAGGAGAAGCAAACATGAGAGTAAAATAATTGCCAGCTTTGTATGACTATCTCCTGATAAGTTGGATGCTGCTCTTGAGTATATAATATACTAGAGAAGACCAATTTAGGAAAATGTAGAGGAATGAGTGCACAGCTGGTGTAAACTGATAGAAACATATTTGGCATGTAGAGCCAAGTGTATTTACAGGGATTTAGCATCTGTCACTACTTCAATGGGAGGGATTCTGCTTAAAGTGGGGAGTTACTGAGGGCAAGGCATTGTGACAGACTTTCTTTCATCCATAATCTGCAGTGAAGATGGTACAACTGTTCAGGGTTTCTGTAGTAACTGTGTGAAACAACACGGTCATTTAAAAGGCAGATTTGTGATTATGTATTTAAATACTGTGGTGTTATGCTCTCTGTTAAGAGCATGGTGAAAGCTGTATGTCCATCCTTAATGCTGTACATCCATCCTTAATGCTGGTGATGTGAATATTGGAGCATTCTGTCATCTTTCCTCAACTGAATCTGTGTCCAACTAGAATTATCTGAATGCTACAACTGCTAGTCTAGGAGACACCTGAGGAATTGCATTGCCACCTGTACTTCATGAAAAACCTGTCCTAAATCTCTTTCACTTACTTCTGAACTTGTACTTTTAAAAAAAAAAAAGGTAATTTTATTTTGTTGGTTTGCTTGCTGTGGCATCATTTATCTACTGCAGATGGTAGTTTTTCTCTAGGTGGAATTATATGTGCACAGTGCAGTGGCACTCCAGTGTTGTGCTAAGCAGAGAATGGAACTGAATTTTCTGAAATAAATTAGGAGATCACAGAATTAACCAGGTTGGAAAAGACCTCTAGGATCATTAAGTCCAACCTATCACCTAACCCTTCTAATTAACTAAACCATGCACTAAGTCCCTCATCCAGCCTCCTCTAAAATACCTCCAGGGATGATGACTCCATCTCCCCGGGTAGCCTGTTTCAATGACAAATCACTCTTTCTGTGTAGAACTTCTTCCTAATGTCCAGCCTAAACCTGTCCTGGCACAGTTTGAGACTGTGGCCTCTTATTTTGTCACTCGGTGCCTAGGAGAAGAGACCAACCCCTGCCTGGCTACAACCTCCTTTCAGGTAGTTGTTCTGCAGGCTTAATACCCCCAGCTCCCTCAGCCTCTCCTGTAGGGCTGTGCTCCAGCCCTCTCACCAGCCTTGGTGCCCTTCTCTGAACGCATTCAAGCACCTTGACATCTTTCTTAAATTGAAGGGCCCAGAACTGGACACAGTACTCAAGGTGTGGCCTGACCAGCACTGAATAAAGGGGCAGAATGACCTCCCTGGTCCTGCTGGTCACACTATTTGTGATCCAGGCCAGGATGCCGTTGGCCTTCTTGGCCACCTCTGCACACTGCTGGCTCATGTTCAGTCAGCTGTCATCTAGTACCCCCAGGTGCCTCTCTGCCTGGCTGCTCTCCGGAGATGGTTTAACATCTTCTCTTTCACACACCTGAAGTGCTAAAGTAACAACCATATGAATGGAAATACTGCACATCATTATGAGGCTATTCTTCAGGGTAGTAGTTTTGCTTTCATTCTTGGCAAAATGGTGAATTCTTCTGTGCCAATAAGTGTTGGGGAGTGTTCTGGTAAAGACATGGCTCGGCCTGAAAGGAATCACAACAAAGTGTGTTTTTTAGCAAGTTAGTCAAACCTAGCATTCACTAAAATAAGCAGTCCTGCCTTTTGCTTTCCCTGTTGCTGCTCATCCTCCCAGTACATGTTCTTTGAAAACATGCATGCAAGTACTTCTGAATCAGGTAAAGGAACTTATCTCAATGAGAACTAGCTTAGCAACTCCTCAGCTACAGAAATATTTGTGTCACTACAGGAGGAATGGGGAAGCACAAACTACTCTGGGATAGTGAGACTGCTCTCTCTTGGTATCATGAACACTTCCAAGTTTGGAACTACAACTTTGAGGTGCAATCTTCCAAGAGGCTTCAGCCAACATGAGTATGTACTGCTCTTAAAACAGGCAGTCTTTGTGTCCTCAAACTTGTGTGTGTTCTCACCTCCTCCAGCCCTTACGACTTTGTGGAGATCCATGTGAATTTTCTTGTCAGACTGAAAACTAACCAAAATCACAACAGAGTTTCTTTTGGCTGGGGTCTCTCATCTGGTTAATTGCAGAGTTACATACACTTAGCTGGCACAAAGGCAGCAGCAAGCTTGTGTGGTTTCAGATGGGGCAAGGCTGGACTGGCACTTTCTAAGTGGACTTAAACCTCTCATGAAATTGCTACTTAAGAGAAATAATCTGACAGCATTATTCCATGGCAGAGAAAAGAGAGGAAATTTGTATGCCAAAGAGAAGGAGTATTTGTTAATAGGTGATCCAGTTCAAAGCCTAGCATATCATGTCCTAAGCAATGCTGTTGTATCTTGAACAAAAAACCTTTGCTGACATCAGCTAACAAGACCATTTTAGAATGGCATCTAATGCAGGTGTATTAACACTGTATCCCCTGTAACAGGAACAAAGTTTCTTCAGTTTCCCCCTTTTCTTTAGTTCAGCAGGAAGAGCAAAAGAGTTTGAAGAAGCCTATAAAAAGTGATCATTGCTTTTCTGCTTATGTAAACTAATCCTTGGGCTTGTGGAGTGCTCCAACTTTTCAGTTCTGGAAGGGAGAACGCCTAACTAAGTGATTCCAGCACCTGGTGGATTTTCAGAGCTTAAGGGAGCTGCCTCTTTTTATACTTGTGGTTTGAATAACCCTTGTGGAAGCTTCAGATAACCAGGAGTTTTAGGAGTAGGGTTCCAATGCAAGGCATCCACATTTGAAAACTGTGGCTGCTGATGGGTTTGTATTTGGATGGAACTGGGCCGGAACCATCAACATCCTACGTTCCTTATGTTGCATCCTATCTCCTTATATTCTTCATGTACCTGAGCCTAGTGCATGTGTGCACTTGCACACTTGTGCACTCTGCTTTCTTTCCTGTTATCTGCATGTGGAGGGTGCAAAAAGTTTTTTACAGTAGCTGTACCATGATTTTTGTTCACTAGTGAGGCAGCCCAGTCTAGCCTGTCAGTTGCCTTGTTCTGTCTCTCCAGTGCCTAGAGTGGCTCTCCACATGCTTTGTGGGTGTCCATGCTGTCCTGGCACTGTCCAGTTGTGCTAAATACTCATCAAAGGCAAGAGGCTGTTTCATATGTTTTTAATGTTGAGAGGCTACTCCACCAGATTACCCTAATGATTTCCCACCATTTTCTGAAGTGGATACTGGATTTTAGTGCACACTCTTCAGACACTCCCAATACCTTACAGTCTTGGCTGCACAAGATAATTGTAAAAAGCCACCACAACCATCATTTGATAACCATCTATTTTTCTCCTGTTCCCTCCTGTCCTCCCTTTTCCCCTCCCCCCCACCCCCCTTTTTTATTTTTGTTGGCAGGCTGATTTGAACACCAATATTGAAGATGAATCCAGATCTTTCTATGGCGTTTCCAGCCAATATGAGAGCCCAGAAAACATGGTCATTACCTGTTCCACCAAAGTGTGCTCCTTTGGAAAGCAGGTGGTGGAGAAAGTGGAGGTAGGGATCAGTCACCTGGTTTGCTGTGTTGTCACTTCAAGTATGCATCCCGCCTATATTCTGTGTCAGAGAGGTGGATGTCATAGATTATTATTTCTGAGACACGCAGGTGTAAGATTGTTTCAGCCTGCAACACAGACTTATCATCTTCATCAAATATCTGATAGCGTTTGCTTTTTTTTCTTTTGCTATCAGTTTCTGATGACTTGTGAATGTTTAAGACTCCCAGCTCTGGTGATTTTCTGGATTTTTTTGAGAATAAAGAAGAGCCAGGAAACCTGGATCCTTCTTTTGTAGTTCAGAAAAGTGAAAACAAGTAGGCAATACCTTGATTCCATCAGTGTTCTTAAACCGATTGTTGAGAGACTATAGCTGTTAATTAATGGACTGTAGCAATTTACAGACTCTAGTCTTATGGTTTTATGAGGCATATCTTACAACTGAAGTAACAGTGAAGATGCATAATTATGCATATATCTGGCACTGAAGTTCTTTCTGATGCCACATTTGGCTGCTAAGACAGTAGCTCTGACCTGCTTCACACTGGTTTCTTTCTCTAGGAGCTACAGAAGCAGCAGCTATGTGCAGAACACAAATTGTTCTTGTGTCATCAGTCAGTTCAAACTACCTCCTTTCTTGAGACCTTTATATAGTCATATGATAAGCATTCATCAAGTCCAGTTCTGTATTGCTGTGATGGGATATATAGACCAAAGATGGGTGTCATGGTCCACAGGAAAAGAGGTCAAGGTATTAGGATCAAAAGAGGTAACAGACATTTAAGACTCTGCTATGAAATAATAGAATCCAGCCTCAGATTCTCTTCAAAGGAAGATGACATATATAGGAGCTAATAACAACAACCAAAAAATCTCTATGTAACTTTGGCTAGACCTTTTCAGGTCCTATGAGGAGAAGCTGAGGGAACTTTTAGTCTCAGTCCCTGAGAGGAGGCTGGAGTCAGGTGGGTGTTGGTCTCTTCTCTCTAGTAACAAGTGAGGTGGTGGTTGTACCCTCATCCCTGGAGGTGTTTAAAAGAAGCAGAAAGATGTGGTGCTGAAGGACATGGTTTAGCCCCAAATTTGATAGAGTTAGATGACAGTTGGACTCAAAGATCTTAAAGGTTGTTTCCAACCAAAACAATTCTATGATTCTCCTAAGGGGGAGCTGAGATACTATGTTCTCTCTCACATGTACCAGAAGGCTTTTGTCCTTTCCAGCTCTGAAGCATCCCGAGTATATGCTATCTATAGCATATATATATATATAAAAATATATAACAACATCACTACTAGGAGTTTCCTGGTCTCACTGAAGTACTCTTTCAGTTTATTCATACTTAATTTTTTCTGGTAAAGATGCAGACCATAGGATAGCTGAAAACTGGTCTGCTTCTCTGAATTATCTTTCACAGTTCCTTGGCAGTTGGCTGCTTGGAAGCTTGAACCCAGCGTTCTAAAGACAAAACTCAAGCCAAAGAAATTAGACTGCTCAAGGAAACTAACATTGGTGAGAAATACTGTAGAGGAATGCTTAATCAGCTCATTACTGTCAGTAAAATGACTTGCAAGTCCAACTGTAATTTTTCTGTTCTAAATCCCTTTATGTGGTTAATGCTACTAATGTGACAACACTAGCCCCATGTGCCCCGTTTGCGTTTTGCATTGCAGACAGAGTATGCACGCTACGAAAATGGACACTACTCTTACCGCATTCACCGCTCCCCTCTCTGCGAATACATGATCAACTTCATACATAAACTCAAGCACCTTCCTGAGAAGTACATGATGAACAGCGTGCTGGAGAACTTTACCATCTTGCAGGTGGGAATTTCAACTGTTTTCATTGGAGCATGGAAACCCCATGCAGTTCACTTGTGCGTAAAGCAGATTGCCTTTTACAGCTCAGAATCTAACTGAACATGTATTGCACTTCAAGACCATTTATGAAGCTCTAGAAACAGTAACTCATGCAGAGAAGCAGCAGAAGAATATGAGAGCCCCAAGTAAGAGAGGGAAAGAAAAAATAACTATCAAGGTAAAGAGATAAAGGAAATAAAAGGATGCAAAAGTCAGTGAAGGAAATACTTATTCCACTATTGGTCAAAGGTCAAGGTCCTTTATATGCCCTGGCCCTTTTTGCAAGATGAAAACCCCCCAAGAGGCTATATAATTTCATCATGGGAAGAGTTCTTCACTGACCAGGTAGGGAAAAAAAAAGTAGTTGTTGCTTCAGGGCCATTCTGAACCTGGAAGGAATATCGAGGCAAGTAAAGGAGAGAGTGTGTTGGTGAAAGCTCTTTTGACACTTCCATGAATCACTACAGCCTCTACGTAGGGTTGTACTACAAGGCTACAGCAGCTAAATTTCCATTAGTGTCAATGCTATACCAGGACCCTTTCCAGGCCTTGGGTACAGCCTACATTTGGGAAGAGGGCAAAGGCAGCTTTAGGGGTGGATTTTCCTAATGGGCTGAGTTCTGTGCTCGCCTCTACAAGACTCATGACAGATCTTTGCCTAGAAAAGCTGAGGCTGAGTAAACAGAACAGACGCTAGTGGCTGTATGAAAGAAGAGAAATCAAGTGATCTTCCTTCTGTTCTCTGGAGATCTTGTGGGACTTCATACTCTTTTCACTATTCTGTGGCTCAAGTACCTTAGCTATGAAATACAAGATTAATAATATATCTCACAGGGCACTAGGAGATCTTTCATGTTCATCATAGAATCATAGAATGGTTTAGGTTGGAAGAGACCTCAAAGATCATCCAGTTCCAACCCCCTGTCATAGGCAGGGACACCTCCCACTGCATCAGGTCACTCAAGACTTCATCCAGCCTGGCCTTGAACACATCCAGAGGGGGAGCAGCCACAACCTCCCTGGGCTACCTGTTCCAGTGTCTCACCACTCTCACTGTCAAGAACTTCCTCCTAACATCCCATTTATATCTCCCCTCTTCCAGTTTGAACCCATTACACCTCGTCTTGTGAATAGTCCCTCCCCAGCCTTCCTGTAGGCCCCCTTCAGGTACTGGAAGGTTACTATAAGGTGTACTTGAAGGCTTGTCTTCTCCAGGCTGAAAAGCCCCAACTCTTTCAGCCTGTCCTCGTAGCAGAGGTGCTGCAGCCCTCTGATCATCTTCGTGGCCCTCCTCTGGACTCTCTCCAGTGGTTCCATGTCCTTCTTGTGCTGCAGGCTCCAGAACTGCACACAGTACTCCAGCCATTCGCAACCCAGCCTGTATTTGTGCTTGGGATTGCACCAACCCAGGTACAGGACCTTACACTTGGCCTTGTTGAATTTCATGAGGTTGGCCTGGGCTCACCTCTCCAGCCTGTCCAGGTCCCTCTGGATGCCATCCCTGCCCTCTAGCNGATGTTAAACAGCACTGGTCCCAGCACTGACCTGTGAGGGATGCCACTTGTCACTGGTCTCCAGGTGGACATTGTGCCCTTGATCACTATTCTCTGTGTGCAACCATCCAGCCAATTCCTTATCCCATCAAGTCCGTGTTTTTCCAGTTTGATGACCAGGATGTCATGTGGGACAGAGTCAAAGGCCTTACTCAAGTCCAGTTAGATGACATCAGTTGCCCTTCCCTTCTCCACTGCTGCTGTGACTTCATCATAGAAAGCCACCAGATTTATCAGGCATGATTTGCCCTTGGTGAAGCCATGATGGTTACCACCAAGCACCTCTGCTTTATTTTCCATTTGCCTTAGCATAGCCTTCAGTAGGATCTGCTCCATGATCTTGCCAGGCACAGAGGTGAGAGAGTCTTTAGATCCCAGACTTGTCCTATTTTCCCTTCTTGAAGATGGGTGTTATATTTGTCCTTTTCCAGTCAGCAGGAACTTCACCAGTCTGCCATAACCTTTCAAATACGATGGACAGTGGTTTAGTAACTTCATCTGCCAATTCCCTCAGGACCCATGGGTGGATCTCATCCAGCCACATGGACTTGTGCACGTTCAGATTCCTTAGGTGCTCACAAACATGATCTTCAATTACAGTGGGCAGATCTTCCTTCTCCCAGTCCTCT
>VWZI01012588.1:13110-35836 GCA_013396835.1 Psilopogon haemacephalus
GCACCCTGCTGAGCAAATTCCTGAAGAGGTTGAAGTCTGCTCTTCTGAAGTCCAGAGCAGTGAGTTTACTATGTACCCTCCTTGATGCTTAGAGGATCTTAAACTCTACCATTTCATGGTCACTGCATCCTGGGCTACCCTTCAGCTTCATTTCACTCACCAACCCCTCTTTGTTGGTGAGGACTAGGTCCAGCACAGCACCTTTTCTCATGGGTTCATCTACCACTTGGAGGAGGAAGTCATCATCAGTACATTCCAGGAACCTCTTAGCTTGCTGGTGCTGTGCTTTGTTGTCCTTCCAACAGATGTCTGGGTGCTTGAAGTCCCCAATGATGACCAGGGCCTGTGAGCATGAAGCTTCTCCTATTTGTTTGTAAAGGGCTTCATCTTCTTCGCCTTCCTGATCAGGAGGTCTGTAGCAGACTCCTACTATGCTGTCCCCTTCCTGTGCCTTCCCTTTAACGTTTACCCATATGCTCTCCATTTTGGTGTTGGATATCCCTAGGTTGAGCTCCATGGAATTATCACTGATGTAGAGGGCAACACCGCCTCCCCTTCTCCCCTGCCTGTCGCTCCTGAAGAGTCTGTACCCATCTATCCCTACGCTCCAGTCATGAGATCCATCCCACCATGTCTTAGTGATGTCAATGACATCATAACCCTGGAGACTTGCAACTATTTGTAATTCCTCCTGTTTGTTCCCCATGCTCCTTGCATTAGTGTAGAGGCATTTCAGTTGTGCCTCTATTGGAGCTGACTTACTCACTGATCTTCCTTTATCCTGTTCTTTGCTCATGCTTTCCTCAGTCAGTACTTGGACTTGTCTATGCTCAGACACGTCTTTATCTACTAGCCTATCTTTACCCCTCATGTCATTACTACCACGTGAATTACCTCTTGATATTTCCCTGTTGGCAGATAAAACCTGAAGTGGATATGGCCCATCTCTGCAGAACCCTGGATGCACTATTCTGTCTCTAGAATGCTTCAGGGCAGCAGTTTGAGAACCATCACTAAACCCCCATTGCTCCCACACTGATCTGTCCTCCCACACCTTACCACACAGAGGTCTGATTACTTTGTCCCCCTCCCCCTTCACATCCCGTTTAAAGCCCTGTCAACTAGCCCTGCTACCTCCTCTGCAAAGACCCTCTTCCCTCTTCGAGAGAGGTGTCCCTGTTTGGTGTCAGCAACCCTGATATTGTAAAGGTCATATCATTATCAATCCAAATTTATGGCGGTGACACCATCCACACAGCCACATATTAAAAGACTGCACTCGGCTACTTATTCCAGTGTCTCTGCCCTCAGCTGGAATAACAGATGAGAAGATGATTTGTGCCCCTGAGTTCCGTATCACCCGTCCCAAGGCTCTGAAGTATTTTTTAATTTTTCTGTGACTACTAGTCATTATTTCCTCTCCTCCTACTTGAGAGATCAATAACGGGTAGTAGTCCATAGGTTAGGAATTTTCTTAACAACATCCCTAACCTGGGCCCCATGTAGGCAGCACACCTCCCTATGAGAGGGGTCAGCCTGACATATAGGTCCATCTGTTCCTCTCAGAAGAGAATCCCCTACAACTATGACTCTCCTTTTTTCCTTTGTTTCACTAGTCATAATCTTGATTCTTGGGTAGAGGGGGTGCTGACACATCTTGGGCAACTGAGTACATGGATTTTCCCCTCCATCCTCCTCTGCCTGATCCTCAGTTATTAGTGCCCTGTATCTGTTATGCAAAGGGGAGCTGGTAAGACCAAGAAGATTGGGAGGGGGCTCTCCTGCCCCTGTGGGGAGGGACCTGCCTCCACTCCCCCTCATCTCCTCCTTTACCTGTTTTAGCAGGGGAATGAGAGGAAACTGAATCCTCTCCTACCTGTGCAGCTTTCACCTGCTGCCCCTCCCTCAGGAATGGTATAGTCTGTCTCCGCCGGTCAATTTTCCTTTACAATCACATAGACATCTTAGTCTCTCAACTTCCTCCTTAAGCGCAGCCACCATACTGAGCAGATCGCTCACCTGCTCACATCTCGCACAACTTTCATGCACACCACCCTCCATTCCAGTTAGGCTCAGGCATTCACTGCAGCCAGGGGTCTGGACCCTCACAGATTTGCATGAGGCACCAGTCCGGGTGCCCACAATTCTCCTAGCCCTGGTATTCACCCGGGTTACATCCATGGCTTAAGCTTTGGTGTTTGGTTTTGTTAGTTTGGTTGGGTGGATTTTTTTTGTTTGTTTGTTTTTAATTCTCTTGGCGTACTGCTCGCCGGGCTCAAGTGAAAAAGCTAGCTGCCGCTTCAAATGGCACTGTGCTGGTGTCTGCTTCGCGGTTGTATCTCCTGTGGAACCACAGGAACGCCCCCACTGCGTCACTGCCTTTTGCGCAGGCACGAGAAGGAGCCGATCCTGCCGCCCCTCCTCCTCTTTCACCGTCATTACCGACTGGAGCTGCTTGCGGTGCTGGAGCTGCTGCTGGTGCTGGAGCTGCTCTCGGTGCCGCTGCTGCTTCAAATCTTATACTAAGATCTTTAGCATCTGAGAGAAAATATAAGTAAGATGTTTTAGCTGAGCAGAAGCCTGAAGGGGACAGGATCAGCTTGTACGCTGTAATCTATCCTGAGGAACACTGTAACTGCTTCCTCTGTATTTCATTCCCCAGGCAGGCAGGTGCTTTCTATGAATTTTACAAAAAGAGTTTAATTCCTCTGTGGTTTTATGTTTTGAGTAATCTTATGTCCTTCCCTTACCTCCTCTCACAGAGGCATGTCTCCTCTGGGTGCTGGCACAGAATTTCATATATTGTCTTGCAGTCCTGTTCCCTGAGCAGCAGGCTGAGCATTTTTTTTTTACCACTCTGCTCTCCATGGGAGAGCTGAAAATTTGGCATGTTTAACACAAAGCCTGCTGCTAGTACTCAGTCCCCACTAACAGCTTCTGAGGCAATTCTAATTATAATTTTTCTAAATTGTTTCATGACCTAATCTCACAAGCATCTTTGCACATTGCTCTGGATCTAGCCCTCTAAGATTTCAGAGCCCATTTTTCAGATAAGACTGGTGCCTCACATCTGGGCATGTACAACTCATAAGAGCTTGCAGAAGAAAGGAGAAGGGTTAATTTAGCTCAGCCGAAAACCTTATCATGATGTAAGAAAAGACAACAGAAGAGACCAAAATCATTTGCTAAAATTAATAAGCAAGTTTGAAGCCAGCTATTTTCTGTTTTCACAAGAACAGTTGGGGTTTGGTACAGCTGGTATGCTTTTCTTCTGAAGCTGGCTTGGTGCTACTGCTGGTAAAAATGTATCTCCTCCAGCAGAGAGAATTACTTGAAGCTTTAGCTATGACTCAAACTTGCAGTACAAGACTGTGCTAAGTTGTGCAGTGAGGGAGGGAAGTGTTTGTCCTAATGCTGTGACAGTGCTTTGCTTGGGTGCGTGGGCACAAAGGCTGAGTGGTTATGGTGACCGAGCTGAGTATCATTCCTATGCTTCTCTCTTCTTTGCCTATTAGTCACTTTTTGCTTTTTGTTAAATGTATTGGAATATGTAAGCAGAGAAACAGCAGTTGTCATCACAGCTTCTTCTTTTCTGTCTAGGTTGTGACAAACAGGGACACACAGGAGACATTGCTGTGCATAGCATATGTTTTTGAGGTGTCAACTAGTGACCATGGTGCGCAGCATCACATCTACCGGCTGGTGAAGGACTAGAGACTCTGCTGCAAGCCATCCATGGGATGCACACGTTGAAGAAAAAAGTCTGTGCTTTAAGAACCCCTGTCCACTCATACCGCCCTGAAAAATAAACTGCAGATACTATGTATTTTCAGAAAAGCACCTCTGAGCTGTTTCTGATTGCCAGGGTCAAACAAGTTTATCTCCAGATTTGTGCAGTTGGAAAAAAGAATTGGGAGTCAGAGAAACAGGCAAATAACTGCTTAAGGGTTTCACCACAAACTGTATCCTCTGGAATGAATACAGCACATACAGGGTGCGATCACATATATAAAAGGGGTGGTATGCACCTGAGTGCACAGATAGGGCAATGTCAGCAGCTTCCACAAATTTGACCACATGTGAACAGGTTGAAAATGTTCATGCGACAGTGATTTCAGTGTCTGAATTCATGTGCATTTATGTGTAGGTCAGGCATAGGCAGACTTACAGGTAGCCACCAAACTGGCAGTTTATTTGGGTGGTACAGTCCCATAATGCATGGATATAATATGTTTTATTTTCTCTTTCCACAGTGCATCAGAATACATTAGGAAACATTTCTCACACTTATTTCAGATATTTCTGGCCATGCATTTTTGGCACAAAGTACTCATGGGAACCTGAGAAATCTGAGACAGTCAGAAAACAAGGGTTTATTAGAATTATCATAGAATGGTTTAGGTTGGAAGGGACCTCAAAGATCACCTAGTTTCAACTCCCCGCCATAGGCAGGGACACTTCCCACTAGAACATGTCCCTTAAGGCCTTATCCAACCTGGCATTGAACACCTCCAGTGAGGGAGCTGCCAAAACATCCCTGGGCAACCCGTTCCAGTGTCTCACCACCCTCATTGTAAAGAACTCCTTCCTAATATCTATCTTAAATATAATCTCTTCCAGGTTAAACCCATTACCCCTTGTCTTGTCATTACAAGACCCCATAAATAGTTGCTCCACAGCCTTCCTGTATGACCCCTTCAGACACTAGAAAGCCACTACAAGGTATACTTGAAGCCTTCACTTGTCCAGGCTGAAGTGCCCCAACTCATTCAGCCTGTCCTCATAGGAGAGGTGCTGCAGCCTTCTGATCATCTTCATGGCCTCCTCTGGACTCACTCCAACAGTTCCACATCATTCTTGTGTTGAGGGCTCCAGAACTGCACACAGTACTACAGGTGGAGTCGGATGGGAGCAGAGTAAAGGGCGAGAATCACCTCCCTTGCCCTGCTGGCCACGCTTTTCTTAATGCAGCCCAGGACATGGTTGGATTTCTGGGCAGCGTGTGCACAGTTGGCTCATGTTGAGCTTCTCATCTACCCAGACCCCCAGGTCCTTTTCCTCCGGACTGCTCTCAGCCATTCGCAACCCAGCCTGTATTTGTGCTTGGGATTGCACCAACCCAGGTACAGGACCTTACACTTGGCCTTGTTGAATTTCATGAGGTTGGCCTGGGCTCACCTCTCCAGCCTGTCCAGGTCCCTCTGGATGCCATCCCTGCCCTCTAGCAAGTCAACTGTGCCACACAGCTTGGTGTCATCTGCAAAGCTGCTGAGCATGCACTCAGTTCCTCTGTCCATGTCACTGACAAAGATGTTAAACAGCACTGGTCCCAGCACTGACCTGTGAGGGATGCCACTTGTCACTGGTCTCCAGGTGGACATTGTGCCCTTGATCACTATTCTCTGTGTGCAACCATCCAGCCAATTCCTTATCCCATCAAGTCCGTGTTTTTCCAGTTTGATGACCAGGATGTCATGTGGGACAGAGTCAAAGGCCTTACTCAAGTCCAGTTAGATGACATCAGTTGCCCTTCCCTTCTCCACTGCTGCTGTGACTTCATCATAGAAAGCCACCAGATTTATCAGGCATGATTTGCCCTTGGTGAAGCCATGATGGTTACCACCAAGCACCTCTGCTTTATTTTCCATTTGCCTTAGCATAGCCTTCAGTAGGATCTGCTCCATGATCTTGCCAGGCACAGAGGTGAGAGAGTCTTTAGATCCCAGACTTGTCCTATTTTCCCTTCTTGAAGATGGGTGTTATATTTGTCCTTTTCCAGTCAGCAGGAACTTCACCAGTCTGCCATAACCTTTCAAATACGATGGACAGTGGTTTAGTAACTTCATCTGCCAATTCCCTCAGGACCCATGGGTGGATCTCATCCAGCCACATGGACTTGTGCACGTTCAGATTCCTTAGGTGCTCACAAACATGATCTTCAATTACAGTGGGCAGATCTTCCTTCTCCCAGTCCTCTACTTTTGCCCTCTGGGACTTGGACATTGTGGTTGGAGCACTTGCCATTGAAGACTGAGGCAAAGAAGTCATTGAGCACCTCAGCCTTATCCATATACTTTATCACTGGTTCTCCATTTCCCTTCTGGAAAGGTCCCACGTTCTCCCTAGTCCTCCTTTTCTCACTGATATACCTGAAGAAATTCTTCTTGTTCCCCTTAATGTCCCTAGCTAGATTCAATTCCAGCTGTGCTTTAGCTTTCCTAACCTGATCTCTGGTTGCATGAATAATTTCTTTGTATTTGTCCCAGGTTACCTGTCCTTGCTTTCACTCTCTGTAGGCTTTCTTCTTGTCTCTAAGTGTGTCCAGGAGTTCTCCGTTCATCCATGTAGGCCTCCTGGCATTCTTACCTGCCTTCCTCTTTTTTGGGATGCATTGCTCCTGGGCCTGAAGGAGGTGATCCTTGAGCATTGAGCAGCTTTCTTGGGCCCCTCTTTCTTCCAGAGTTTTTTCCCATGGCACCCTGTGTTGGAGGTCCCTTAAGAGGTTGAAGTCTGCTCTTCTGAAGTCCAGAGCACTGAGTTTGCTGTGCACCCTCCTTGATGCTTAGAGGATCTTAAACTCTACCATTTCATGGTCACTGCATCCTGGGCTACCCTTCAGCTTCATTTCACTCACCAGCCCCAGCCCCTCCTTTTCTTGTGGGTTCCTCTACCCCTTGGAGGAGGAAGTTAACATCAATGCATTCCAGAAACCTCTTAGATTGCTGGTGCTCTGCTATGATGTCCTTCCAGCAGATGTCAGGGTGGTTGAAGTCCCCCAAGAGGACCAGGGCCTGCGAGCATGAAGCTTCTCCTATTTGTTTGTAAAGGGCCTCATCTTCTTCGCCTTCCTGATCAGGAAGTCTGTAGCAGACTCCTACTATGCTGTCCCCTTCCTGTGCCTTCCCTTTAACCTTTACTCATAAACTCTCTGTTTTTGCTTTGCACATCTCAAGCCTAAGCTCCATGGGCTCTAGTTTATCATTGATGTAGAGGGCAACAACCCCTCCTCCCATGCCTGTCCCTCCTGAAGGGTCTATAACCATCTATCCCTATGCTCCAATCATGAGATCCATGCCACCATGGCTCAGTGATGCTGATGACATCTTAACTTGCATTTTCAGTTCTTCCTGTTTGTTCCCCATGCTCCTTTCGTTAGTGTAGAAGCATTTCAGTTGTGCCTCTATTGGAGCTGACTTGCTGACCGATTTTCCCTTACTCTGTTCTTTGGCACTCTTCTCTCAGTCTGTATTTCAACCCTGGGGTCAGATCCCACCTGTCCACACTCAAGACACCTGTGTAGCTATCAACCTATCTCTTCTTCTCATGTCATCACTGCCACATGGACTGCCATGTGATGTTTCCCTGTTGGCAGCTACTACCTGAAGTGGATCCGGCTTGCTTCTGCAAGACTTTGCATTATTTTGTCTCCAGCATTATTTTTTCCCCAGCATGTTTCTGGGCAGCAGGATGAGAGCCCTTACTAGTTCCCCATTGCTTCCACATCGTTCTGTCTTCCCATGGCTTACCACATGGAAGCCTGATAACATTATCCCCCTCCCCCTTCACATCCTGTTTAAAGCCCTGTCAACTAGCCCTGCAAACTCCTCTACAAAAACCCTCTTCCCTCTTCGAGAGAGGTGTCCCTGTTTGGTGTCAACAACCCTGCTGCCCAGAAGACTTCAGCCACACCTAGATGAAATATCACTTCCTTACAAACCTCATAAGCTTCTACACCTAGTTAAAGGTTTTTGTGGATTCCAGGAAGATACTGTATAACTCTTCCCACATAGCATAGGTAGAGTCCTACAGACTTACAAGTCTCCTCCAGGTTCCTAACCATCTTCCTGTTCTTTAAAATGTTTCATCTCTGTACTTGAAGTTGTACTAATTAACAAAGCATTCTAAGAATCTTCTCACAGGTTGACAGTTTTGTTTCCTGTGTATGTAAATCTCAGCTGCTTTCAATGTTTAAATCTCCCACTCCATGAGAATGTTCTTTCCATGTTTGTGGGTCATTTTGAAGTTATGGAAGCAAGTCTCCACTGGGATTTTTCATAAATACCATTGAATATTTCCCATCCTTTAATGGAAAATCATGAGAATGTTCTTTGCCAGTCTCTTTTCACTGTATCATCAGCACCACTTCTGTTTGGTATATTAAACTAGGGAGGGAGGGAAGAAGAGAAGTTTCCTTTACTGGAATACATTCCAGTGGTGAAATACTTTTAAGAGGTTGGCCAGGGGTGTGGTTGAGGCTCCATCACTGGAGGTATCAAAAAACAGGCTTGATGTAGCCCTGGGCAGCCTGATCTAGTTTGTAGGTGTCCCTGCTTATTGCCAGGGGGGTTGGAACAAGATGACCCTTGAGGCCCCTTCCAACCTGATGCAATCTATGAATCTGTACTGGAACGCATTATTTTAAAAACAATATATAGTATTATACTCAGTTATCTCCTTCAAACTTTTCATTGTGTTCAGAGAAACTCAGGACTTTCACTTCCCAGAGGTTCTCAGGCTCCTTAAGTTTTCTCCACAAGACGCTTTGGGTGATCTAATGCTTCAGATGCCTATTTCAACAACCCAGTTTTTCAATAGCTCTTATTAATTGTGCTCATGAGCTTCCTTGTGTGTTTCATTAGCAGTGCTTTCTCTTACTTGGCTTTAAATAAGTTCTGGTAAGTGCTAAACTTAGCTAGGTGATGGTAGCTTCAACCACTCCATGCAATGGAGGAAGATTCTGCTGATGCCTTGGAACCATCATTTTATTTTGAAGCTAGTACTGAAAACAATTATACTTTGCTAATTTGCAAGTGTAGAGAAATGTGTTTTTTCTTTATGCTATAAACCTTTAGTATTCCTCTGGCTCGTTGCTGGCTAAGTGCTGGATTTTCTTTCTCTTCAAAGTTTTACAAAGCCTATGTAAAACTTTCTCAAGGCTATAATGCTGCCTCTAGTCTTATAGTACTTTTTTATGCCTTTGGGATTCAATACAATCTCTGCCTCTGTGTTTGAGTGGGGTGAATGCATTCCTCACAAAGAATTAACGTTCAAGAAACCGTAAAGAATTAACTATTGAAATGTAACTTATAAATAGAGCTAGACAAGTTTATTATGGTAAAAATTTTAATTAGAATTCCCTAAAAAATTTTGCCTGACATATGAGTTTGCACTGAACTCGTCACTGAAAGGATTCTCAAACATTGGAACAGGCTTCTGAGGGAGATGGTTGAGTCCCCAGTCTTTGACATGTTTAAAGACACAGACATGGTGCTGAGGGACATTGTTTAGTGCCAGACTTGGTAGAGTGAGGTAATGGCTGGACTCAATAATCTTAAATGTCTTTTCCAACCACAATGAATCTATGGTATTAAAAAGACCTTTAACAAAGATGACAGGTGACAAGAGTCAACCGGGGGAAAATCTACTGGAAAAGATTTGTGTGGAACACATCAGTGGACTGCAGAGAGAGAAAGCAGGAGGGTAAATTAATCTCCAGACTGAAGGAGATTTTTACCAGCTCAAATATGTATAGTGAACCTGAGCAACTTCAACACCAATGAAACAGTAGGCTTGAACTAGTAAATATTAAGAATTATTTGAAATATATTTTTTAATTACCTTAAAAGAACAAGATAAAGATGGCAAATGAAAGGCAAATTATCAAAAATATAATCAGTGACTGCCTTATAGGTATGTAGAACATGATGCAAAACTGAACTGTAGAATCATAGAATAGTTGTGGTTGGAAAAAGATCTCTAAGTTCATTGAGTCCAACCATCAACCTAACACCATTATGGCTATTAAACCATGTTCTGAAGTGTCACGTTCACGTGTTTCTTGTACACCTCTAGGGACAGTGACTCCACCACTTCCCTGGGCAACCAATACCCGACCACTCTTTTTGAAAATATTTTTTTCCTAATATCCAATCTAAACCTCCCCTGTCAAAATTTCAGGTCATTTCCTTTTGCTCTGTCACCTCACTCTAGGGAGAAGAGACTGACCCCCACCTCACTATAGATCTCCTTCCAGGGAGTTGTAGAGAGCAATTAGGTCTCTCCCCAGCCTCCTCATTCCCATTCTAAACAATCCCAGATCCCTCAGCTGTTCCTTGTAAGACTTGTTCTCTAGACACTTGACCAGCTTTGTTGCCCTTCTCCAGACACACTTCAGCACCTCAATGTGGGGTCCAAAATTGGACACAGTATTTAAGGTGTGGCCTCACCACTTCCCTGACTACAAGGGCAAGATCATTTCTCTAGTCCTGCTAACCACACTATTCTTGAGACAGCCCAGGATGCTATTGGCTTTCTTGGCCATGAGACCACACTGCTGGCTCATGTTCAGCTGGTTGTCAACCAGCACACCCAGGTCTTTTTCTGCTGGCAAACTTTCCAGCCGCTCTGCCCTAAGCATTGCTCAGGATGAACCTAGATCAGATAAGTCTCATGGTGCTACCTGCTTAACAAAATAGATACAGAATCATAAAATGGCAGGGGAACCTCTTGAGATTATCTAGTCCAATCACCCTTCTGGATCAGAATAACCTAGAGTAAATCATACAGGAACACATAGAGGTAAGTTTGGAATGTCTCCAGAGACAGAAACTCCAGAACCTTTCTGGGCAGCCTATTCCCGTGCTCTGCCACCCTGAAAGTAAATATTTTCCTTATGTTTAGATGGAACCTCCAGGCATATATTGGAGGATGAAGATTTCACTATCCATGGGGGAGGTGATGTTAGGCTCTATAAAGTGTTTTAAAGGAGCATATCTCCAGTTGCAAGGAAGAAACAGGACAATGCAGGCTCCAAGCCTGGTCTCCCTGTCAGGATTTCAGGATTTTTGACCATGGATCAATTTACAGGATGCCAGACCTGCTAGCAACAGATGGGATGTACCTGTCTCAATGGGGGAAAAGATCTTTTGCACAGGAGCTGGTGGCAGGGCTCTACTAAAGACCTTTAAACTACATATGGAGGGAAAAAGGGATAAAGTCAGGTTCACTGAAGATAAGCCTGCAGGTGGGTCTTCAGTGTTTGTGGGACAGCATGCTAGCAAGGTCCTTCACTCTGAAATTCCAGTGGGGATGTGGGATAGAATGCCATGCAATAGCAGACATAAAAGGGTATTGCTGGGCGAGAAATCATTGTAGTGCCTAGGTATGATCAGGGGCAAATTAGACCTTCTTCCCCAAAAGGGAGGGGCCAATTTAGTCCACCTGAAGGGCATCTACACCAATGCAGACAGCACAGGAAACAGGAAGAGCTGGAAGCCACTCTACAGCAGGAAAAATGATTTGGTTGTCATCATAGAAACACAGTGGAATAATTCACACAACTGGAGTGCTGCTTTGGATGGATATAAATTCTTCAGAAGGGATAAGTTAGGAAGGAAACATGGCTAGGTGGTTCTGTGGAGTGTTTTTACTGTCCTGAGCATAATGATGATGATGACAGGACTGAACTTTTATGGAAAAGAATCACAGGGAAGGCAGAAAAGGCAGATATCTTGGTGGAAGTCTGTTACAGATCACCCAACCAGGATCAAGAGACACACAGAATATTTTATAATCAGCTGGGAGAAGCCTCACAATCACCTGTTCTCGTGAGAGATTTCAATTTACCAGATGGAAAGCACAAAGAAAACAGTCTAGGAGGCTACTGGAGTGTATGGAAGATAACTTCCTGACATGGCAGATGAGTCAGCTAGGGAAGGCTGTTTGGTAGACCTCTTGTGAACAGAGGACTTGTGGCTGATGTCAAGGTTGGAGGTTGTCTTGGGCAAAGACAGCATGAACCAATAGTTTTCAATTCTCAGAGATTTAAGGAAGGGGCCCAGCAGGGTTATTTTGGACTTCTAGAGGACAGACTGACCTGTTTTAAGAAACTGGCTGACAGAATCCCTTGGGAGGCAATCCTGAAGGGTCAATAAGTCCAGGAAGCTGGATATTCTTCAAGAAGAAAATATTTTTGGTGCAGGAACAGGCCACTTGCATATGCTGTAAGACAATCTGGTGGGGAAGAAAGGTGGCCTGGCGGAACAGGGACATTTGACTGGAACTCAGATGAAAAAGATCTGTGGCCTATACAAGAAGGGACAGGCCACTCAGAAGGAATACAAGTTCAGGTTCCCATCAATGAGCCTGTGGAGAGGCAATGGCCTATATCACATTTTGTAATGACTGGAATGCTGCAGGGTTCAAAATACAAGGAGAACACAGATTAGTGTCACCTTTCAATAGCTCAAACAAAGGACTTAAATCTGCATTAGAGATTATAGTTCCCAGCAATTTCTGAACATCATGAAGTGTTTTAACACACGTATTAATTTCTAGGGACTGAGGAACTATGATCTGATTCCGTATCCTCTACCCAAGATATTTTCAAGGTGGCATATTTGGATCTTTTCAGTGGCTACACAAAATCCATCTTGAGTTACAAGGGCTACAGCTTCCTTCATGAGTTCTGGTCTTGTCCTGCCACTAAGATATCATCTATGTAATGGCACACTAAAATACTAGGAAATGCATTTCTAACAGGAGTTAAGTATTTTTGCTACATACCACTGGCAGATTGTAGGACTGTTTTTCATTCCTTGTGGAAGCACAACCCAATGATATCTCTGTAATCGTTGCTGCATACTGACGTTTGGAACTGAAAAAGCAAATTTAGGAACATCCTTTGGATGCAAAGGGATGCTAAAAAAGCAGTCTTTTAGATCAATAACAGTTAAACACCAATGTCGTGGTATCATTGTAGGTGAGGGTAGCCCTGGTTGGAGGCTTCCCCTATCTTCCATAATGTAATTAATTTTTCTGAGATAATGAAGCAAGTGCCACTTGCCCATCTGTTTTCTAATGACAAAAATAGGAGAATTTCAAGGACTTGTCAAAGGCACAATGTGCCTGTTTTTGAGCTGTTCTATAACCAACTCGTTAAGTGCACAGAGTTTTTCTAATGGCAGGGGCCATTGATCCACCCAAACAGGAGTGTCTGTTTTCCATGTTAAAGGAAGGGTGTCGCGCACTACAATGGCCCCCTCTAGAAATGGGTATTTATAGTCATTCCCCATTGCAATAGAACATCACATCCCCATAATATCATGGGTACTGGCAAAATGAAAGGTTTCACAGATGCCATAGGCCCTTCAGGGCCCTGGATCTGAATGAAGTTCAGGCTCTGATGACTTTCTCCTGCTCCACCTATACCCACGAGAGCCTGTGATACACTGGCTACTGTCCTGGTAGGGCATAAATTCTGCCCAGAGTCAGTTCAATTCCTGTTCTTCCCTCCCCCTGTTGTAAGGTCCAGGGGTAGCAGGTGAACAGACCACGTAGCTTTGAACCAGGAAGTCCTGGGCCACATGGACAAGTCACATGAACAAGTCAGGTGACCTGTGCTGTCCCTCAAGGTGTTAGGGTCCACCCCTGGGCACAGGACTTTTGAATCGATTGGCCAAACAATGGACGCTAATTGCCTATTGGCCAGTTCCACCCTTCAAGATGGGGTATTTAAGGGACAGCGATCGGCCGTTGGCTCTGTCTCTCTGCCTCCATGGAGAACAGACATCTTTGCACCTCATTCAGCAGCGTCCATGTGTTTGCAGTGTGTCTTGCAGCATTACAGCATTTTTGCAGCAGCGGCAAAGGCAAAACTCCTTTTCTCCTTTCCTCAGGACAAGCTCTTCCACCTATCGCGTTTTCGTAAGTATTTTTAGGTGCGGTTAGGATTTCTCTTTGTTATTAGGCTCCCCGTTTCCTAAGTTCTGACTGTTTACACTGTTTAATTCGGTGTTTGTGAGTGATTTTGTGTAGCTATCTTGCTGACCGAACATCCAAATGAACCCCAGGGAAATATTCCCGGAAAATCACAATTATTAACAATAATAAAAATTAATAATCGCAACAGCTACAGGCCAACGAAGAGGCCATTTAGCTTTAGATATCACTGTAACATCTGCACCCATGTCAATTATGCCACTAAGTACCATGTTTTGCTGGCTGTGTATCAATGTACACTGACAAATAGGGCATTTAGCAGAAAGGGTCTGTACCCACAAAATTTGGGGGCCCCCAGTGGATCCAAATCCCCCTTTACGTCTCTAATATCCCTTCATAGAGCATTCAGACACCGTAGGAAATAATAATAACTGCACTATACAGCTTCCCTTTGGAACTGTACAAAGTGGAAAGGGAGTCCATGCCATAATCTGAATATTACCCATGCTATCACAATCAATAACTCCAGGGAGTACAAAAAGGCCCGCTATGGTTGTGGATGATCTACCCAAAATTAAAGCCTGGTTATTTTATGGGAGAGGACCTGACACATCTGTTGGTAGTAAGTTTACTGTAGAATTGAGTAACGTTACAGTGTGGGAGGTTGCCAGGTCCAATCCTGCGCTGCCGGATGTTGCTGGCTGAAGATCAGAGATGCGTGTGCCCCTGGCATTTGATTGAGAGAAGACGGCTGGAGAATTTGTGTCTGCATGCGGTGCCATCCTGTGCTCCACGACCTGTTTCCCTGCATGGGCTGTCCTTGAAGATCATATTTAGACCTACATCGGTGAGCATAATGTCTCCCTTTTTGACATTTCGGGCAAATCCCGTGCACCCTGGGCTTGGCTGCACTATTAGCTATCAAAAAATTCTTTTTAAGGTGGCCCAGCTTACCACAACCAAAGCAAACTCCTGTGGTCCTTGGGCTTTTCACGGCCACAAAAGCCGCAGCCATGGCTTCCTACTTATGTTCCATTGTACCTACCTTGTTAAATGCTTCAATCATTTCTAGTAAGGTAGGATTTTGATTAGGCAGGGATTTTAACAATTTTTTACAATTCACATTTTCCACAGCTAATTTCAACAATAATATTCCCCTTGCCTGCCCATTATCAATTTGACGATCTAATGCTTGTTTAAGTCTGTCTACAAACTGCATATAGGGCTCTCATGGTTCTTAAACCTTCTGTGGCTTTTGAGAGTCTGGGGCCTTAAGAAAGGCTTTACGTGTGTCTTCACGGATTGCCTCTTAGGCTTCCTGTGGGCAGTTGCGGGCTTGCACAGCTGGGTCGGAATGTGAACCCGTCCCCATTAGGTGATCAATAGTAAGTGTCACCAAAGCCAGATTATCATGTCCCACATAAGTAAGTAACAGGGCTTGGAGACCCTTTCTCCACTGGGATTCCCACATGGTATACTGAGTCGGGGTAAGTAAAAGTTGTGCCAGGGACTTTAAACCATATGGTGTCATGAGAGTCAAATACAGATGTCAAAAGGCTAGCAAAATAGGGAGAGGAAAGCCCGTGCTCATGAGCTGTATGGTGAAGTTCTTTAATTGCCAGGAAAGACAACGCTTCCCATCACAGGTTTCCTCCCCTCCCCTGGGGCCACAATCTTTGCAGTGACCTCCATATCTCTACCTTTCAAAGCCTGTCATTAATGGAAGCCTGTACATCATGAGGATCTGAGGGAAACAAGTCTGGCTCCCACCCTGGATCAATAGGACCCGGATCCAAGGGAGGGGGGCTTTCAGCTGTGTATGCACCCAAAGTCTTACACACAGTTTCGGCCATGATGGTGCTGGAGGTGACACAGAGTGTGGGAAACCCTGACCCTCCCAAGATGGGGGACCCTGGCCCTCTTTAGGAATAAATCCTGATGTCCCCTCCTGTATTTCAAGCATTTCAAATATAGTTTGCCAGGAGCAAACGCTGAGCCTCCACATTCCCCGTTGTGGCTGCATCCAAGAGCTGTACCCTCACATGGTCCCAAAGTTCTGTTCTAAATATAGTAGAGGCAGTAACATCAGGGATCTTTGCCTGTATCCACTTTAAAATTGTTTCAAGATCATGGCCTGAAATTACTTTGCCATGTTCTTTAAGGAGTTCTTTCATAAGTTCATAAACATCTCTTCCTGAGGAAAAAAGCTTGATTCCAATTGTTTTACCTACGGCTCACCTCTCATAACTGGAGGGATTGATCAGGCCAACCAATTCCTGTTTCCTTTCAGCAGCTCAAAGTCCCATGGGATTGATGGCAGGACACGCAGTTCAGTGGTTTATCTTCCCCATCGCATTGGGGGTCACCATTTGCCGTGATTGGTGCGACGCAACTTTATACAAGCTAATAATCACTTTATTTTGCAGAAAGCACCACTTATATAAGTTAACATAAACACGTGTCGTTTAACCATTGGCTAACTTAAGCATCCACATGACGCTCTCAATAATGGGATTGGTCAAACGATACAGCCATGCAAACCCCATGTGGACCCACACCTTAACCAGACCCTAATGCCACAATCATTGCCCAGTTCCCAGTTTCAACTTCCTCAGCACTGTCTGCAAGGTCATTATGACCTTTTAAGAGTTCCCAAGGCTTGTGTCCTGAGAGGGCTAAGACAGTGCCAAGACAGTGCCCTCCATTAACTGCACGGTGCTTGGCAAATTACCTCTAAACGTTGTTCCCACACTCTTGGACACACTGATATGCAAGAAGAAATCCCACAGAAAGAGGAAGTAAGGACAGGTAACCTGGGATGAATACAAAGACATTGTTCGTGCAACCAGAGATCAGGTTAGGAAAGCTAAAGCATAGCTGGAATTGAATCTGGCTAGGGACGTTAAGGGGTGTAGTGGGTTTGCTCAAACCAACACAAGGGGAACAAGAAGAACTTCTTCAGGTATATCAGTGAGAAAAGGAGGACTAGGGAGAATGCAGGACCCTTCCAGAAGGGAAATAGAGAGCTGGCAACGAGGGATATGGACAAGGCTGAGGTGCTCAATGACTTCTTTGACTCAGTCTCCAGCAGTGTATTGGGTTGAGGCTAGCTGCCCCACCCTGAGCCCAAAAGCCCAATAAAGACTCAAAATGATTTGGAAGTAAAAAGGGTAAACTTTAACAACCAGTAAGAGGGAAAGGGATTTTTTACAGCAGGTGGGAGAAAGGGAAACAAGCTTTGGGATATGGGGAATAAGGGAAAAGGGTACAGAGACCAGGGAGAAGGGGGAAAACAAAAAAAAATTACAACCACTGCAGGCAGCTGAAGTTCGATTGGCTTTGTAAAGCAGGATGCAGGAATCCTATTGCGAAAAGTGTCAGTGCCAGTCTCAGCAGACAATAACGGTGCTGGAACACAGGGCGGCAGGCAGACACGTGCTGCAGCAGCACTGAGCGCCAGCAGGTGCGCGACCAGCCGGCACCAGGGGAAGAGGAGAAGAAGAAGAGAAGGGGGGGATTGGGTTCCCCCTCTTATAGTCCAAAATCCTAGCAGGAAGTGGGAGTGTCTAACCATGCAACCTGGGAAAAGGGTGAAACCATTCCTTGGGAAAAGACAGGGGGTCCCAGATGGGCTTAAACCTTTACAGGAGGGACTATTCACAAGGTCTTGTAATGACAGGATGAGAGATAATGGGTTTAAACTGGCAGAGGGGAGATTTAAACGGGATGTTAGGAAGGAGTTCTTTACAGTGAGGGTGGTGAGACACTGGAACCAGGATGTTTTGGCAGCTCCTTCCCTGGATGTGTTCAAGGCCAGGCTGGATGAGGCCTTGAGCGACCTGTTCTAGTGGGAGGTGTCCCTGCCTATGGCAGGGGGTTGGAACTGGATGATCTTTGAGGTCTCTTCCAACCTAAACCATTCTATGATTCTAATTGACTTACTTCCTCATTAAGGTCTCCCCTCAGCTTCCCCTTCTCCAGACTGAACAACCCCTTCTCCTTCAGCTGCTCCTCACAGATCATGTGTTCAAGTCCCTCCACATGCCTTGTTCTCTGGACATGTTCCAGCACCTCCATGTACTTCTTGTTGTTGAAAGGCCCAGAATTAAATACAATACTTGAGGTGTGGTCTTACCAGTGCTGAGTAAAAGGGGATGATCACCTCCCCACCCCTGATGGCCACCATATTTCTAATACAAGCCAGTATGCCACTAGCTTTCTTGGCCACCTGGGCACAATGCTGACTCATATTATTCAACTGTCACCCAATACCTCCATGTCCCTCTCCAAGTCATGGCTTTTTAACCACACAATCCCAAGCCTGTAGCTTACCACAGGGTTGTTGTGATACAGCTGGAGGATCTGGCAGTTGGCCTTGTTGAACTTCATACAATTAGCCTTAACCTATCAATCTAAACTGTACAGATCCCATGGCAAAGCTTCCCTACTCTCTAGTGGATTGACACAGTCACCCAGTTTGGTGTTGCCTGCAAACTTATTAAGTCTCCTCATCCAGATCAGGAAAACAGGCCCCAGTACCAAACTCTGGGGGACACCAACCAGATTTAACTCCATTCACCACCTCTCTTTGGGCCCAGCCATTCAAACAGTTTTTATCCAATGCAGAGTGCACTTATCCAAGCCTCATGCCATAAGTTTCTGAAGGAGAATGCTGTGGGAAACAGTGTCAAAAGCTTTACTAAAGTCCAGGTAGACAACACCCACTAGGTGGGTTACCTTATTGTAGGAGATCAGATTAGTCAGGCAGGACATGCTTTTCATAAACCCAAGCTGTCTGGGCCAAATCACCTGGCTGTCTTTTAAGTGCCATGTGATGGCACTCTGTGCTGGTTTGAACTAATTGGAGGATTTGAATGAGAAATTAGACTATAGGCTGAGAGGAAAGCACTGACAATGCTACTTCTCTCAGAGCTTTACTGAGAAAGGAAAAGAGAAATGTTTTAAGAGTTGTAACCCAAATATAGATAAGTGAG
This sequence comes from Psilopogon haemacephalus, assembly GCA_013396835.1. Classification (NCBI taxonomy): domain Eukaryota; kingdom Metazoa; phylum Chordata; class Aves; order Piciformes; family Megalaimidae; genus Psilopogon; species Psilopogon haemacephalus. Next base: position 31,824 of record VWZI01012588.1, read on the forward strand.
ACGGTTTCAGACCTCTCTGGGCTATGGCTGGCTCCTTGCATGGCTCCTTTTCCCTGCCTTTTGTAGCTGATTCTCAATGATTCCACTAACTTCTTTCCTACTGCTAACCTCCCTTTTCCTATCTACTGCATCAACAGATGATGAGATAAGATTGGGGCAGGGGGCAAAGGTGGTAGGGGTGGTTACAAACCCCTCTTAGGGATTTTTGATCTCTGGGAGGGGTGTGGTTTTCTGTATTACATTTTTAACTGTATATATCTGTAAGTATCTGCAGATAAATTATAAATATCTGCTTGTATATTGTGCATTGCTGTAAATATAAATCTTCATTCCTTAACTTCCAGCCATCTGAGTCCTAGCCTGGGTTATTTTAAAGAGTGGGGAGGTAGCTAATTGCTAAACCACCACACACTCAGAATGACCCATCTATAACCTTTCCTTGCACCAAGGTTAGACTGAGAGGTCTGTAGTTCCCTGGATCATCCTTTCGACCCTGTAGATGGACATCACATTTGGTAGCTTCCAGTCAACTGTCACCTTCCCAGTTAGCCAGGACTGTTGATAAATAATGGTGAATGGCTTGGTGAGCATATTTGCCCACTCCTTAAATACTCTTGAGTGGATCCCATCTGGTCCCATAGACTTGTGCAGATCTAAGCAGCACAATACATCATTGATTGTGGGCGCTGCTTTCTGCTCGCCATCTCAAATAACTAGTTATAGGAAGAGAGAAAATGGCCTCCAGTTGCATCAGGGGAGGTTTAGTTTAGTTATTAGAAGAAACCTCTTGATTGAATGGATTCTCAGACACTGGAATAGGCTCTCCAAGGAGGTGGTTAAGTCCCCATCCCCAGATGTATGAAGAGAAGCAGAGATATGGTGCTGAGGAAAAGGGTTTAGTACCAGTCTTGGTAGAGCTAAATAATGGTCAGACTCAAAGATATTTTCCAACCAACATGATCATATGATTATTTTAAGGACTATGTAGGGCTAGTGCTATTAAACATCACTGTGCAAGGGCCAAAAGAGACTAGTAAAGGACAGAACTCCTTTCTGCAGCAGTTCAGCAAATATGCACACAGTTCCTGCTGTGGCTATTCTCTTCAAGATAAACATGCCTTCAAGAACTGAATTCCAAACAGCAACACAGACCAGCTTTCCATAAGATCTGTATGGCTTGTAACCAGAATATAGCTTGAAAAAAAAGACAAGCTAAGGAGTTTAAACACAGAACATTTCACAATGCCTGCTATTCTGTGCTACACATGAAAATTACAAGCAAGTGCAGTCCTGCTCTTGCCCATGAGGTGTCATTGCTAGTCAGAGTAAGGGAACCAAACCATTGAAGACCAAATTAACTACTCTGAAAAGCCATACAGACCTCACAGATGGCCACATAGGGCTGAATGGCACCAACTGGCTACAGTCCATTACCGATACATGTACAGCCCTATGCAATAAATTCTTTACCTTTGAGCCATGTGTGGAGCAGACAATAAATCAAATAAAACCTTGTTAATGAGAAAAAGCACTGACTCTTGGGAAAAGTACTTTTGATCAACATAAACAACAAAACATAAGCCTAGTGCCTTGCACACTTCCACTGCAGGTTTACTCAAGCACAGCAGACCCCACGGAGTAGTACTCCCTAAAGAAGATGAGCCCAAATAGAATCACAAGATGGTTTAGGTTGGAAGAGACCTCAAAGATCTAGTGCTCACAAACATAATATTCAATTACAATGGGCAGGTCTTCACTTCCCCAGTCCTCACTTCTGCCCTCTGGAATTTGGACATTGTGGCTGGAGCACTTGCTGCTGAAGACCGAGGCAAAGAAGTCATTGAGCACCTCAGTCTTATCCATGTCCCCTGTCACCAGCTCTCCATTTCACTTCTGAAACAGCCCCACATTCTCCCTAGTCCTCCTTTTCTCACTGATATACCTGAAGAAATTCTTCTTGTTCCTCTTAATGTCCCTAGCTAGATTCAACTCTAGCTGTGCTTTAGCCTTCCTAACCTGACCTCTGGTTGCACAAACAATGTCTTTGTATTTGTTCCAGATTACCTGTTCTTTATTCCACTCTCTGCAGGCTTTCTTCTTGTCTCTAAGTGTGTCCAGGAGATCCCTATTCATCCATGCAGGCCTCCTGGCATTCTTACCTGCCTTCCTCTTTTTTGGGATGCATTGCTTCTGGGTCTGGAGAAGGTGATCACTGAGCAATTACAAGCTTTCCTGGGCCCCCCTTCCTTCCAGATTTTTTTCCCATGGCACCTGCTGAGAAGATTCCTGAAGAGATTGAAGTCCGCTCCTCTGAAGTCCAGAGCAGTGAGTTTACTGTGCACCTTCCTTGATGCCTTGAGGATCTTAAACTCTACCATTTCATGGTCGCTGCATCCTGGGCTACCCTTCAGCTTTACTTCACTCACCAGCCCCTCCTTGTTGGTGAGGACTAGGTCCAGCACAGCACCTTTTCTTGTGGTTTCCTCTAGGACTTGAAACAGGAAGTTAATCATCAATGCATTCCAGGAACCTCTTAGATTGCTGGTGCTGTGCTGTGTTGTCCTTCCAACAGATGTCAGGGTGCTTGAAGTCCTCCATGAGGACTAGGGCCTGTGAGCATGAAGCTTCTCCTATTTGTTTGTAAAGGGCTTCATCTGCTTCACCTTCCTGATCAGGAGGTCTGTAGCAGACTCCTACTATGAAGTCCCCTTCCTGTGCCTTCCTTTTAACCTTTACACATATGCTCTCTGTTTTGGTATTAGACATCCCCAGGTTGAGCTCCATGGATTCCAGTTTATTACTGATGTAGAGGGTAACACCCCCTTCCCTTCTCCCCTGCCTGTCCCTCCTGAAGAGTCTATAACCATCTATCCCTATTCTCCAATCATGAAATCCATCCCATCATGTTTCAGTGATGCTAATGATATTATAACCCTGTAGACTTGCACATATTTGTAATTCTTCCTGTTTGCTCCTGTGGTGGTTTAAGCAGTTATCTGCCCCCTCCCCCACCTTTTGATATAAACCCCAGCTAAGACTCAGAACACTGGAAGTTGATAAATGAAGCTTTATATTTACAGCTTTGCACAACATACAAGCATATATTTACAAGGTATAACAGATATTTACAGATATATACAATGAAAAGGTAATACAGAAACACCGCACCTCTCACAGAGACCAAAATCCCCAAGAGGGGTAACCAACCACCCCCTACCACCTTTCACCCCTTCCCCAATATTATCTTACCACCCGTTGATGCTGCAGATAAGCTGAGGTAGATTGGCCAGGGGGATTAGTAGTAGGAAAGAAATTAGTAGTATTACTGAGAATTAGCTACTAAGGCAGAGAGACAAAGGAAACTATGCAAAGAGCAGCTACAGCCAGAGCGGTCTGAAACAGTCTGTGTTATCTGTATTTTGTTTATAACATCTAAAACAACCTTTTTTTTTTTCTTTTTTCTTTTTTCTTTCTCAGTAAAGCTATGGGTGAAGCGACATACTGTGCTTTCCTCTTTCAGCTGATAGTCTAATTTCTCACTCAAATTCTCCAACTAGTTCAAACCAGCACAGTTCCCCATGCTCCTTGCGTTAGCGTAGAGGCATTTCAGTTGTGCCTCTGTTGGAGCTGACTTACTGATCTTCCTTTATCCTGTTCTTTGAGCATGGTTTTCTCAGTCATTACTTGGATCTGTCCACACTCAGACACATCTGTAACTACTAGCCTATCTCTACCCCTCATGTCATTACTACCACGTGAATTACCACTTGATGTTTCCTTGTTGGCAGACAATACCTAAAGTGGATATGGCTTATCTCTGCAGAACTTTGAATTCATTATTCTGTCCCCAGGATGCTTCTGGGCAGCAGGTTGAGAACCATTACTAATCTCCCATTGCTCCCACACTGTTCTGTCCTCCCACACCTTGTCACACAGAGGTCTGATTACTTTGTCCCCCTCCCCCTTCACATCCCATTTAAAGCCCTGCTATCTCCTCTGCAAAGACCCTCTTC
>VWZI01012588.1:36977-79849 GCA_013396835.1 Psilopogon haemacephalus
AACACTGGAAGTTGATAAATGAAGCTTTATATTTACAGCTATGCACAACATACAAGCATATATTTACAAGGTATAACAGATATTTACAGATATATACAATGAAAAGGTAATACAGAAACACCGCACCTCTCACAGAGACCAAAATCCCCAAGAGGGGTAACCAACCACCCCCTACCACCTTTCACCCCTTCCCCAATATTATCTTACCACCCGTTGATGCTGCAGATAAGCTGAGGTAGATTGGCCAGGGGGATTAGTAGTAGGAAAGAAATTAGTAGTATTACTGAGAATTAGCTACTAAGGCAGAGAGACAAAGGAAACTATGCAAAGAGCAGCTACAGCCAGAGCGGTCTGAAACAGTCTGTGTTATCTGTATTTTGTTTATAACATCTAAAACAACCTTTTTTTTTTTCTTTTTTCTTTTTTCTTTCTCAGTAAAGCTATGGGTGAAGCGACATACTGTGCTTTCCTCTTTCAGCTGATAGTCTAATTTCTCACTCAAATTCTCCAACTAGTTCAAACCAGCACAGTTCCCCATGCTCCTTGCGTTAGCGTAGAGGCATTTCAGTTGTGCCTCTGTTGGAGCTGACTTACTGATCTTCCTTTATCCTGTTCTTTGAGCATGGTTTTCTCAGTCATTACTTGGATCTGTCCACACTCAGACACATCTGTAACTACTAGCCTATCTCTACCCCTCATGTCATTACTACCACGTGAATTACCACTTGATGTTTCCTTGTTGGCAGACAATACCTAAAGTGGATATGGCTTATCTCTGCAGAACTTTGAATTCATTATTCTGTCCCCAGGATGCTTCTGGGCAGCAGGTTGAGAACCATTACTAATCTCCCATTGCTCCCACACTGTTCTGTCCTCCCACACCTTGTCACACAGAGGTCTGATTACTTTGTCCCCCTCCCCCTTCACATCCCATTTAAAGCCCTGCTATCTCCTCTGCAAAGACCCTCTTCTCCCTTCAAGAGAGGTGTTTCCTGTTTGGTGTCAGCAACCCTGGTGCTGTATAGGTCATACCATTATCAAAGAAACCAAATTTATGGCAGTGACACCATCCTCAGAGCCACATATTAAAAGACTGCATTTGGCACAAATTAAATTTACCAGACCAGCTCAGATGGCTTAGAAGCAAATAAGGCAATATATTTACAGCAAGCTAATTTTACAAGCATATAATACAATGCATAGGTACAGAAATATATCGACAAATACTTACTATTATTATTCAGANAGCCCTGCTATCTCCTCTGCAAAGACCCTCTTCTCCCTTCAAGAGAGGTGTTTCCTGTTTGGTGTCAGCAACCCTGGTGCTGTATAGGTCATACCATTATCAAAGAAACCAAATTTATGGCAGTGACACCATCCTCAGAGCCACATATTAAAAGACTGCATTTGGCACAAATTAAATTTACCAGACCAGCTCAGATGGCTTAGAAGCAAATAAGGCAATATATTTACAGCAAGCTAATTTTACAAGCATATAATACAATGCATAGGTACAGAAATATATCGACAAATACTTACTATTATTATTCAGAAATAACACAAAAGTCCTCCATGGATGAAGCCCAGAAGGAGCCAACAGCCACCTTCAACTCTTCCTCCCAGTAAGAAAACTTAAAAGGCCACAGCTGTTATTATTCTGCCAAGGTTAGTGCAGAAATCAGTGCAGAGGAGTTCAGAAGCAGGTGATGCAAGGAGGCAGAAAAGCAAAGAAGTAAGGGATAGTTTACAGAAGATTATACACTAGTCTGGCAAACAAATGAAATTATATAGATTTATCTTATTGTTGTTCTTCTGCATCATTAAAATTTCAAATTAAACTAGAGTGTTAACTCTGTAACTGCCACAGAGCCCTACAAGTCTACTTAGTCTATCGACTGATCGTGAATAAAACCACATTAGCACAGCCTGCATATAAAATGAATACAATCTAACAAGGTGAAGAATGAAATCTTAAGACAGCTGCTTTTAGGACAATCATGCAGGTATTTTTTTCCCCACTTAGTAGCAATAAAGACCTTTTCTAGCACTGTTCTTTTCTATTCTTGCTCTTGAATTTCACAGCTCCTTGGTGTCAATAACCAAGGTCTGCAAGAAACATCTTTCAATTTCAGTGAAGAAAATCAACAGAAAATTCATTTTTCTGGTAGACCTCGTCTTTATCTCATAGCCTCCATTAAAAAAAAAGGTTTAATAAAGCTCTGAGTCAAAAGGAATACTGAAAGTTTTATACTGGACTAAAAGGTCTCTTCTGTCCCCTTAACGACTGAACAAGATCCATGCAAGAACACTTCAAAGACTGAAAAGATCTCTGTCCCAAAAGCTTAGAATTTAACCATACGAAACCAGACAGTACATTATAACTAAGAGCCATGCACAATTCTGAAGAAAATAATGGAAAACCAACCCCCAGAAGTGTTTTTTTTTTTTTTTAATCTAGCCTATTTTCAAGGCAAAAAGCAACTCTGTCTACATTTAGCCTGTATCTGAGGCTAAATTCTATCAGTTATTCTATTACCCAATGATACCTTCCTGACAGAGATGAGGAAACAGGAAAAGGAGAGAAGAGCCACAGACTGAAATGAAAACAGATTTAATGAAACAGTTAAATAAATACTAATCTCAATGCAACATATATAAAGCCATACTCAGGCCAGCAAAAGAGCAGCAGTCACAACATTCATGAAGACTGCTTCCCAGAGAAAGAAGCTTTATACTGAGTATGATGGTCATGGTCTTGGATACACCTGTAGCAAACTTACGTCAGCTGTCCTGGCTAACTCGGAACTGCTAATGGCCTGCAGCCCATGACTGGCCTGGGATTCTGTCCCAGTAAAACCAGAACAACTCTGAAAAATAACAAAACAAACAAAAAAAAGTCTTACAAATGTACTTTCTGTTGGGGCAGAGATACTAGAAATATTAACCTTAGCCTAACAAAGGGCAAACCAGCAAAGACTGATTCCCCAGATCCCTTTAAGGCCACAACACTGAGGCATTAGCAAATAAAATGCCAAAACATGGATGGAAACATCCACACTTTCTTTATTAAAAAAAAAAAAAACAACCAAAAACCCCAACCTAACGAACTCAAAAGTTTCCATTCAACTCATTTATTTTCTATCTCACACACTTCAGTTCATCAACCCTCAATTGTCCAGCAATATCTGCCTGTGGAATTGTGTAAAATTTGATTACAAAACAATTCCACTTAAAGATAGTCTTCTGAGATAAAACACAGCTGACCATCGGTCTGAGTAACACAGAACTAGGTAAGACAGGAGCCTTCCCTTTATTTTAATTTCAAAGACTTCAGGTGCGACAAGTTAATTTGAATTAATTATTTGTGATAAATTAATTCAAATGGGAACTTCTGAAGCTGACATTGCCAATAAAGAAAACATATAAGCAGGCCTAGAGACAGAGATCGGGATTGAATTTAATGCTCTTTTTACTACCATATCCAGACCTAATGATCATTATTTCCTTGACTATTATGTACATGTTTTGGCCCTTCAGTGCATAGGTTTCTCAGTGACTTCTTCCCCATTTCCCAGCATATTTTTCCTTGGCTCTTTGAAATCCACATGAAGGAATTGGAGAATATAAGTGATGACAGCAAAGAATGAGAACTGATTCAGACAGGTGAGAACACCCTCAAATTAGTTGTAAAGGTGTATTAGAGGCAGAGACAGTGCATACTGAGCCTCCAGTAAGCTGGTACGGAGTTACGCTGCTTCATCAATCCTGCAAGCACAGTCTACATCAAACCAAGTAGCAATGCAGCAGACAGCTAGTAAAAGAACGAGAAGGGAAGGCTAGCTGAAGCTTAGATTGCTCGCAGCTCTTTCAGTAAACTCAAAGGCTGGGCTATAGTCCCATATCATCTCTGCATGCAAACAGAGCAAGGGATGTGAAAGTTTCACTAAATGTCTATCACTGTCAGAAAAAGGCCATGTCAAGGCTGAGGTGAGACCAGGTGTAGTGGGTTTGCAGTGACCTGCCCCCACACCTTTTAAAACCCCGGCTAAAACTCAGAAAAACACACTGGAAGTTAATAAATGAAGCTTTATATTTACAGCAATGCAAATATACAAACAAATATTTACAGGATATAACAGATATTTACAGAAATATACAGTAAAAAGGGAATACAGACACCACACCCCTTCTGGAGACCAAAATCCCCAAGAGACGGAAACCAAACCCCCCTACCACCTTTTCCCCTTTCCCCCAGCTTTATCTCACCACTTGATGATGCTGCAGATAAGCTGAAGATTGGTCAGAAAGATTAGTGGCAGGAAGGAATGAATGGTTTTAGTGATTTTACTCTGAATCAGTTCAAAGGCAGAGAGACAAAGGAAAGAAGCTGCCGGAGCCAGCAAGGACCCAAGCCAGACTGACTCTCTGCAAGCAGACTGGCTTATCTGGATGTTTTGGGAACATTTCCCAAAACAACCTTCTTTTCTCTGTCTCAGTGAAACTGGTGAAGTGACATGGTATGTTTAACTCTCTCTCAGGCAATAGTCTAATTTCTCACTCAAATTCTCCAATTAGCTCAAACCAACACACCAGGGCTAGATACAGGCAGACTTAAAACATATTTCAGACAATGACTGGAGCACCTAAACTTGAACATAGATAAAGCTCCTAGTGAGTAGTGGGTGCACAGATGGAAATATCAGGTAACATTAGCCAGAGCACCTGAGGCCTAGTGCTATCAATGTCCAAAGAGCCCCCTTCCATCATGGTGTGTCCTACATCTTGAAAAGATCAATTCTTATGGAGAACATTCTTCTTCAGCACCAGATCCAAATTCATCAGATTCGCTCCTCTTGGACACCAGATTCAGCAACTGATCAGGACTCCAGATGTGTCATCGGTACCATTTTTTGTGTCTTAGATAAGCCACAAAGTACTGCGGCTTTGAGGAAAATAAGGTGTACATGATTAAAACACACACCCCCACCCCTCCTTCAAATAGGCAATATAGAAATGATGGGAAGAACTTGAATATAGCAAAGCTAGAGTCTGGATAGATAATCTCTTTCTGCTAAAAAGAGCAGGACTGACTTTCATTCTCAACCTCTCTAATTTCCTCACAATACTTAGTACTGTTGCCATGGTATTATTTCACCTGAAATTGGTGGATGGGACTCAAAGCAGCCTGTCTGTCACAGCTGAGGAGGGATACTCAGTAAATCATACTGGAAAGCTGCATGTCCATTTCTATATGCTTCAAATGCAGCTACTCAAAGCCTTTTTTCCCCCAGAGCTGTATATAGCCTTCAGGTTTGCTGGTCAGATGTCATAGACTGAAGTATCCTGATGAGGTGCAACTCTTTCTGTTCATTTTCTGGATAACATCACAGTACCTTCATATTAGATTTGGTCACAGGGTACACAGCTAGTTGAAGCTGAAACACATCATATGAGATTACTTTCCTAAACTGCTAATATATTGAGATCTGCAGCCTAGTACCTTGGCAGAAAGTGCATCTGCAATATCAGCCACTCTTCTCCCTAGCTTCAGACTGATTCTCAAGTTCTTCCTTCAGTAATCATTAAGTTCATAATAGGCTCCCATATTAAAAAAAAAAAAATCTTCTTTTGAAGCATTTAAAATCTTCTAAGGTAGACTCCTAATGATGATTTGGTTTTATCTATTAATCTTTTACTTTGGCTTGGACTACAGAAATCCTATACACCTGGTTGTGCTCATGCCAAAAGGTAAAAAACAAAACATCATGTTTTCATTGCTCAAACAAACAAACAATAACATCAGCACCAAAACTGTCAAAATTGTGCTCATTGTCCGCTGGTTTCTCATGCTACTAATTGTTTTGATTATTAATAATAGGTTATGAATTATTAATAATTATTTTTACAAATATTAACATATTAATTATTAATATTAAAAATTCTGGAAAATTTCCAGAGATTCTTTGGATGTTTGGTCAACAGGAAGCAATTACACAAAGGTTATTTATAAACACAGAATTAAAGTGTTTAAACAGTCAGAACTTGGAACATAGGAACCTGGTAACAGGGGAAATTCTAACTATGCCTATTGAGTCTTTGCCTGTACTCACTGATGCAATAGATACAAAGTTTCCTGGTAGAGGAGGAGGAAAAAGTTGCCTTGACGCTGGCTGCTGGTGCAAGCTGCACAACACCCTGCAAACGCTTGGCGGCTGTGAAAGAGCTGAGAATAGAACTCCAGTCCTGGTGGAAGGCAGCAGGAAACGGAAGACAACAGCTCTAAATCACCTGCTTAAATACACTATTTTGAAAGTGAAACTGGCCAATAGGCACTAGCACCCATTGTTTTGGCCAATGAATTCAAAGTCTTGCACCTAGGTGTCCACCCTGGCACTTGAGGGCCAGTAGAAGACCTGACTTGGTTATGTGCTAAGTACTTAGCCCTTGGGGCTTTGTTGGGGCCAAACCCTCTGTTGTTCTGCTCACACTTGTCCACTCCCGGAACTGCAACAGGAGGAGGAGAGCAGGGGTTTGAGCTAATTTGTCAGGATTTTATGCCCTACCAGGACACTCATGTTTGAGAAAGTGATTCTTTATCTTCAAAGTTTGAGCCTGACTTATGTAAAGATATACAACAATTTTGGAATGAAGATCCTTTAGTCCTCAGATACAATGAGAGTTACTGCACCTAAGTTACAGAATACAGGAGATGGATCTTTTTTCAGAGTCTGGAACCAAAGAATCAAATTAAATTATTATATAAATCTTTTTATTTCTTGCTGCATTTCAAGGACGTATTTCCTTCATTGCTTGCTTTAAAGTAAACATACATCAACATTTGTGTACTTCCGTAAATAAATACAGGAAGAACAGAATGCTAATCCACACTGTTCTTTCATGGGGCAGAGAGGAACAAACATGCAGCAAGTGACAGCACTACCAGCAGAATGCTTAAATTATTTTGAACTAAACAGTTTCTATAAAAATTCATACAAGACAGAATGGAAGGTATGAGAGAATATATTTGATGTGGACATACGCTTGAATTAAGAAATGTCACAATGGCAACACTAGAGAAGGAAACAAGAACAGTGTAACGACGAATGTGAAGCAGACCTTTCCTTTGGCAGAAGGATCTATGGAAGGGCCTTGAGTAGCTCTTCACACATTGTGAAATATGGTTCTCCCCAAGAGGCCCGTGCCCATAACTGTGCTGGTCTATTACTGCATATTGCTTTGCCCCAAATCTAGGTCACTTCTTCCTCACACAGGACATGTGAGGTCACGTCTGAACCTTTCTGTAATATATGGAGATTTGGCTTTTGCACAATAAGAATCAGTCAGTAAAATAACAAGGTATCTGTGGGTGTTGGGAGTTACCAAGAGTGTCCATGACCAGAGGCTCATCTGATTGATGTTTTGAAAATAAAAGACAGCCAAGATCACCTTGTGAAGAAATCCAGCTGTTGCTTTGATCGAGTGGAGTAAGAGGTGGGAGTTAGGGGTCCTAGGGCTAGCGCTTAGAAAATGTGAAAGAATACTCATGAATATGTATAAAGCTAATACAGTATCATATATAAGCACTGTCATCTGCTGTTTAGCGGTGTGCCTCTAGCAATTTTGCTATTTCCTATGCACCCAGAACTGTTTTACCTTTATTTTGTAATAAACCTTTTATACTTAAATTTTAGAGTGGGTTCGTTACTCACATTTCCCTGCTGTGTTAAGACTTGAAAGACACCTCTGATGGAGACTGTATTTGAGGGCGACTACTAACTTTTTGGTGTACTTCTACTGACACTCAGGGGAAAGCAGATGGCAGTTTTCTGTAGGATCTCAGACCATCTCCCTCATAGCCTTCTCATTCAGCATCACAGATGACATGCTATGCAGATTGCAGTCTCCTGCTGCCGTAACAGAGCTCAGAAAAGCCCTAGACAACAGCCTACCAACTGTGCTAAAAGCCACATCAATATATTGGCATTTGGCAAACGGGAAACCATGTTGCTGCCATTTGCAGCAGCAGTCTAGGCGCCAGCGGGTTGCGTTCTCAGCCTGGCGTGGCTACTGCCCCGGCCTCTGTGAACTCTGAGGAAGCTTTCAAGCCGTAGGCCGCTCAGGGCAGGAAGGTGGTTAAGTGCCTGCAGACTCCCAGGTCTCGGAAGATACCGGCGGGAGATAGCCCTGGCGTCCTGCCGGGGGGCTCGCGCCGGCAGCGAGGCAGGCCGCGAGCAAGCAAGCGGAGTTTTGAGAAGGGATTCGGCGTGGAATGTTGGCGGCCTCATGCACCGGGCTCCGCTGGGCCAGCTTTGGGCGGTGTTAGCCGCGCTCTGAGACCGGGCGCTCCGCACTACCTCCCCTCTTCCGCGCGGCTGCAGCCACCCCTGGGCAGCGCCCCCAGCTCCTCCCCGCTCGGCAGTGCCGGTCCGAGTCCGTCCTCCCGTTTCCGCTGGTAGGAGCCTGAGTCGCGTCCTGCTGTGCCTGTGCTGCTCCCCCCACCATTTGGCCCCATCCGGCCCAGCTCAGGGACGTGCGGGTGAGACCTGGCGCCCCGGCAGGCGGCGGAAAGTTAAGGAAGATTGGGAGATGGTGGGAGAGGCGGGGCGGAGAACAGCCGGTGATCGAGGTGCTGGGCTCAGGGGCCAAGAGGCACCGGCCTGGCGGTTGGAGGCGCTTGGGGAGCAGCGCGGTCCCGGGAGGGGTGCGAGGGAGCAGTGGGTGGTTTGGGGGGCCGGGGGGGAGGTAAAGGAGCGTGTGGTGAAAACAGAGGCACTTGCCCATGCCCTGTCTATGTAATTTTTGCGGAAATAGGAAAGTTAGAGGGATGAGACGAACCCAGCAGCATCTGCCTACGCAGTCCTGCTCGCCGCCGAGCTGCGCGTCTTGCCGATCTCTCCCAGCTGGGGACTTCTCCGCGCCACCAAGGAAAATGCGCCTCCGGCAGCGCTACTGCCAGGCAGCCAGCCACTTTCCTCTCCCATTGCACCCTCCCCAGGGCTACACAGCCAAGCCAAGCGCAACTGTGCATAGGTGGGAGGGAAGAGAAGCCTCCGTGGGGTGCAGACACGCGCGGGACCTGGGAGGCCGTGGTCCAGGGGGCGATGGGGAAGCAAGGCCCTGGCTGGCCAGTGGGCTGACAGCTCTCATTGGCAGCTACTCGCAGAGATGGTGCCAACAGTTCCTGCCTTCCCCTCTGCTTATGTAAGACGTCTGCTTTGCTTTTTCCTCTTAAAGCTTTTGAAACGTGACTTGCTGAATCTGTATATCCGCCTGCCGCCGCGCTTTTGATGGGAGGTGGGTGCTTCCTCGGCACTGTCTCTCAGAGCTCAGGAGGTATTTGATGGGCAGAGAAGAGTGGATCTGTTTTGGGGGGGGGGGGNTTCCTATGTTTAGTCTTTTTATCAATGCTTTTATTCTGTGCTTTTACTCTGAATAGTTCTGTGGTTTTACTCACGGGGATAGGGTTTTCTTACCTGACTGCACTGACTTATTTTAAGACATTGGGGTTAAGTCACTTGAGATTTGACTAGGGAAAAGTTGTATGTTCTCCAGAACAGCCACGAGAGTTAAATCATGTGGTTCATTTGTGCCATTACTCCTCGATAGGCCAAAACTTTACCTGTGGATGCCAAAACTTGGCATTGTTCTTAAACAGGTGCCACAAGTAGTTTTAATGGTTCATTTTTTAAGATGATAAAAGTTCTTTATAGCTAGAGCATATAATAGCAAGGGGTAACAGTGACTGAGGAGACACATTTATGTGAGTTACATCAGCACAGAATATGGTGCCAAATAATTTTTAAAAAGTCAAAAGATAAATGATTGACGTGAAGTGCATGTAGTTGATAACACCCAGTCCTTATAGGTCTGTGCCCTTTGCTTGCATTTTACAATCTTTTTTCCTGAGCTGTGAGAATGAAAACTGATGGGAGCTAATGTAAATTCTGCCAAGAGGTAATTCCCTTTCATATTTTTAGACCTCTGATGTTTAAAATTACAAATCCTACAGACAAGCTCTTTTTTATAATGGAGGCTGAAGAACTAAGGGCAGATTTGGTTTCAGGCATCTTTCTTTAAAACTAGTTCTCATGAATAAAGCTGCATGAGAAGACCTTGGAATCAGAGTATAACTAATGCAGCATTATTCAGCTGAAGTTCTGATGTTAGAACAAGTCTGTTAATTTCTCTTGAGGTAGATAGATAGTTAATATTAGTGTTATCTTAGCTACTGTTACTTAACAGAAAATTACCATCAGAGATGCATGTCCCACAGTTTTTCTTTTCTTTCTATTTTATTTTCTTCTAAAACATGCCAAACCTCAGCTCATCTATGAGGTTATTTCCAACACGACTGTGTGTTTTTAGTGTTTAGCAGTTCCCTCCCCAAATACAGAAATTAAAAAGTTACAGTAAAAAAAAACAAACAGAAACTACACAGAATAAAATGACAAAATTATGTCAAGGCTGCAGCACTGTTTGGAGGAGCTACTTTCATGTTTGTGGTATATACAGAATTAGCAATTTTGTGCTAGAAAACTCAAGACTGTCTTGATAGTACTCAAACCTGAGTATGGGGTTAGTTGGGCCTTGATTAGAAAAAATTGCTTGTTTAGAGGCAATACATCAACATTCCTGTTGCACTTGAGGTTTACAACTCAAAGCTCATTTCAGTATGTCACCTTTGTCATCTTTCAGGATTGTGCTGTTAGCAAGTGATTGATGCCTCATTAGTTTTCTGCATTGCAAGAATGTCACTGCTTTTCTTGATGCATAAAAATAGGTGAGAACACTTTGAAGAAGTTAGATACCAGCTAACAGTGTGCCTGGGAAGCAAAGGCAGCCACCAGTATGCAAACCTATATTAATAAGACTGCAGCCTCTGTGCAGAGGAAAACTATTTCCCCGTACCTAGCATTTGTTAGAATCAAGAATATTCAGTTTAATTTCCTAGGAAACAAGAAACGTACAGATAAACTGAAGCTAGTCCACTGGATGGCCACTAGGTCTACTGGGGGCCAGAGCATATGTCATGGAAGAGCAGTTTCTCAGTAAGGGATGGAATAGGGAGCAGGGTGCTGATCATGGTAACTCAGCTGACAAGGCTGGGTCCACCAGTGAGGGCTCCATGCCATGCTACTGAGTTAGACAGACAGTGCCAAGCAAGACTGTAGATTGCCAGGCAGGCTTGTGGAGATAAGGAAGGTCCAAGATCATGCTGAGATGTGAATCAGCAGGTCAAGAACAGGCCCAGCAATGGTAATCAAGTTATCACTGAGCAGGTCCATAGTGATATGGCAGGTCTATGGGCTAGTGAGGAAGTCAGACCAGGGGCTAGGTTCTGAATCAGCAGAGTCCATGAACAGAGTAAAGGCACACCTTTACACCTAGCTTGGTTAGGGATTAATGGCCAATGGCAGAACTGAAATAGAGCCCCTGTGGCCAGAGAGTAGGGGTGGAGGTAAGGCAGATCTGGTCCTTTAAAGGCCTTTCAGTGCTCTGGGGGCCCGAGTACAGTATGAGGATCATACCACATATATATCATTTAGATTGGACAAGACCTTTAAGATCATTGAGTTCAACAACTATCTAATTCTATGAAGACTGGTGCTAAACCATGTCTGGCCTTGCTTAGCCTAGGAAAGAAAAGACTTTGATAGGATCTAATGTAACCTAGTACTTAAGAGATTGTAAAGAAGACAGAACTAGTTTCTTCACATTGGTATGGGTGGTTGCATGAGGGACAAGTTCAAAGAAGAGGTTCAAGCCATATGTAATCAAAACCTTTTCTGCTGTGAGGGAGGTAAGCTGTTAGAACAGATTGCCCAGAATTTGTAGAATAAGAACAATCATTGGGCACAGCACTGTTACTTTTGCCTCATCTGCAAGCACGGTAAGCCAGGAGGTGTCTGGCCTCTGCTTCACATAAAAGAAATGGATAGGAGGTAATGCACTGCATTTTGATGGCAGTGAGATGTATCGAGCTATTAAACTGCCTTTTGAGGAGGAGTGGAAAAATCCTGTTATTGAAAACCTTTTAAAATCAGGACTATGAACCAGATAGGGATGTTCTGAGTATAACTCCAGGGACATGAGGCAGACTAAATAATGAACATATGCTCCAATAAAACTTTAAGTGGATAAAAGTGTTAATTAAATTAGCATTTCTTTGCAGTGATGGGAATACGATGTAATATTATGATAACACTGAAGTAGTAGCATCAGTTTAAAAGATTTAAAGTTTGAATTAATATTTGTTTCAAATGGAAATTTTTTCTTACTTAAATTCTTTTGAAAGCACTTTTTCCTTTCGCTGTCAGAGCTCTTCTTTCTAATGGAAGCTCTGTCATGCTGTTCTAACCCTGATATTTTTAAAGGTGGAAGTGACTAATAGCTAGGGTGTTTATTTCCATGATTCCTGTTACACATTCAAAAGAGGAAACAAATTTCATTAACTAGTGAAAAGCCAACTGTATTTCTGTAGCACTTCATGTCTCTAGAATCAGCAGAACTGTATTAACTGAGCTTTGGTTTCTACACTGATGTTGTGTAAGTAGAGGTGCCTTCACTATGGTCTTAGCAGATTTATAATTCCATGGACTGTATATACCCATAATAAGGATACGATGGAATAAATCAGTCTTAAACAAGCACAGGACCACAAGAGCTCTGTTGTCTTCATGTGGTATATTTGAGGAGGAGTCAGGGGACTAGACAGGAGAAGGAGCTTGGGAGGAGTGAGTAAGATTGCAGGAGTTTTGAGAGGGCAGTAAGCTAAGAGGGAGGAATTCTGTGGCCCTTCACTGGGAGGAGGGACTGGAAAGGAAGGATGAGGTACAGGGAACTGAAATGTCATACCCAGAAGTTTTGAAGGAGACAGCTTAAATTTTTTTTGTGACTGTCATAAGAGCAGAGAAAATAGATTTATGAGTTCATCTGTATTTGATGTCGTTCAAGTTCACTCCTAATTAGTTTGGTTTGAATGATTGAAGGAGGCAGAGCTTGCCATTGAAGGAATATCCTGGGTTTAGGACACTGTTGGCAAGGAATCTTCTGAAGGAAAATGTGACAAGCTGCATAAGTAGTACTTTCTGATGGGTAGTTTTATCTGTATTCAGAGGTTTCTATAAGCTCTAGGTAATCACTACTGATTTTGAAATGAATATGACTATGAAGGGGCAGAGCCTGAGAGACAGACTTGCATACTCTAATGTTACTAACCCAAGTTAGAATCTTTTGCAATTTGGTAGTGAATTCTGTCTTCTCAAGTGCCTTGTGGCAGTATGTTGACAAACTTTTTATAGTGATTGCATCTGTATTCAGAATGTATGCTGAGCACAGGCAAGGAGACTTTCTATTTGGATTTGCTAATTATTTATAAAGGTTAAATAGTTCAGGAACACTTTTGAGAGCATACTTTCCCTTTCTTTGTCTACTGCCGTGTTTTACCTGTAACACTGCATACAGTTATAAGGTGGTCGTGCCCAGAACGTTCATCTAGCTTTATTTTGAACAGTTCTTTGCTTTCTCAACTATATATTTATGCAATGCAAAGCTGATTTGGGGATTTTATACAAAAACTGTAGTCATATATGAGTAAAGGTTGTCCCTTTGTGTGAAGAAAGTGTAGCTGAAATAATGAAGGATACAAAGTAGCGTTCTAAGAATATCTGCTATGTTGTTTCCACTGGAGGACAGTGTGCAGAGTATTTTTTAAGATGTATTTATATATAGGTGAAAACAATACCATCAGAGGAATGGGATGATGGCTCTAGCTATAGAAGGGACCTGTAAGAGCAACCAGACAGGAGCATGCGACCTGGTAAAAGAAACTAAATGTCTGGTTTAAAACTCTGTAAAGGAAACTCTCCATATACAAATAGAGCGATTGTCTCTTATACAGCAGAGTATTTGTTTTCTTCCTAGCAGTGACTTTGAGTGTTAAACAGTGCTGTTCTATTTTCCAGCAATGGAGAAAGCAGCGGGACATGTAAGATACTTGCGTTTTACAACTCCTGGAACACTATTGACAGCTGCACATGCAGCTATGAGTAGGGTATAAATTGTGTAGATGCCTATTGATGAGCTATTTGATAACATGAAGAGCAATGTGGAAGAATAGCAACTCTGGAAAAATTCTGATTTATTCCACTCACAACCACTTGGGATGAAAGATGGGCTTCAGTCCTACACTGTGAAGCTTCTCTTTTAGGTGGGTAACAGAACACCCAGGACAGTACTTCAGGTGAATGTAGTTGCAATTTAGGATAAGAATGTAATGATAAAAGTATTTGCTGCAATGAGTAATCTTAGAGGGATATGAAACAGAGAAGGAGGCTTCAGTGTGAATAGGAGCTTCTTGGAAGTGTTCTCTATTTTAAATATAGAAGGCGAAGTGAAAAGGACTGTGAAATAGAGAAGGGATCTTCTAGGTAGAACCAGGACAAGGAAGTGAGAACAGTATGAGTCTTAAGGTGCCACCCCAGTATAGGTTCATCTGCATGGCTTTCAGTTTTCCAAGTTCTGTGTTGTTAAACCTGTTCGTTATGGATGGTCACCAAAAAGTATCTCCCAAGAGTTCTCCCCTTTCCATTCTGTTTTTCTTAAATTAATTTCGTAAGTTGTCTTTTTAAAAAGTCAGTTTTCCCTGAAAAATTCGCCTTAATTTGGTTCTTTCTCTTTTTCCCCCTCTTATACTTTGCTTACACTACCAGCTGAAGTTTTCTGCTCTGCAGGGACCCACCCAAACAATCTCTATTACATGTTACTTTCTTTGATGTAAGCAGGAAGTTTTGCTTGTGTCTCATCATAGCTTGGTTTTCTCAGCTGCGTAGTCTTCACTTTCACTTCTCATTCTGTTCTCCATCTATTCCTTTCTGAAGAGCTCTTCAGAGGAAATTTGTTCTGTGGTAAGAGAACCATACATTCTGTTTTGCTGTCTTTAGTCTGTTTCTTCCTATTTTTAAGTCAAACCATAAGGGAAACAAAACTAGTTCATGTAATTTCAATATGTATCTGTTTTTTTTCTTACCTGCTTTTTAAAGATCCTTAAAGAGAAATGTTACTTCATGCAAGAATCTCACCTTTCTTCCTGCTTTGTAGAATGTGCATTCCTTGCATTTGTTGCAGCAACTTTGTAGTTCCCTGATCCCTGTAGTAAATCTTGGAGGGCTCTTCAGTTGCATCTGACTGTGAATTTTTGTCTAATCAGTTCTGGTCTGTTAGAGATTTTTGTGTGACTAGGTCCACTGGATTGGATGACTCAAAGGATTCTGTTCAGATAATTTCTGCCTCTGCTACAGATCATACAGGTCCTAATAGGCTTACAAAAGCCTGTTTTTCCTTTAGTTTGGGTGAGTCCATTGCCACTATTTGAGTCCAGATGTAATTACTATTACATCTGAGACCAGGGTTTAGACTTAGTCCTTTTGTTCAGCAGCAAGTGGGATTTGACATTACTTTTCCTGTTTTATCTTTTTTTTTCCACTCTCAATCCATCCTTTCTGTCCTCTTGAGGTGATTATGTTTGTGATGGGAAGTGGTTCCAAAAGGCAACGAAGTTCGCTTTGTGTTTATATTTTAAAAAGATCTTTATCTATATTTAAAAAAAATTGTTATTTTTATTTTGCTTGTGCACTATGTTCTTAATCATACCTGTGTCCTAAGAAAGCTGGGCTCTATTCTTGGGTGATGGAATACACTAAGGAAAAGATGGTTGGGGAAGCTTGAAATAGTTATTTGTTCCAGGTGTTTCTTTTTTATTCTTCTACCACTTGAAGTGATTGCTGTATTGTGAGCTCTCTCATCTTGTTTCCACCCCTTTAAAATTTGATACTGTATTAGTGTAAATTATCTACAATTTTTAAACTGCCTTATATAATGAAAGTGAGAATTCCCACAGCAGCCTTAATTCTGTTCCTAGGAGGGAAAGAGCATCAAGTGAGTGTCTTGTGTTACACTGGGCACTAGGATGTACTGTTCAGCAAATAGTTATATTTAAAATCCAATTCAAGTCTATGGCAGTGTCAAAGTATTATATATTAATTATGATAAATGATCATATAATACTGGTGAATGGGCATAGGTGTCCTGATTTGAGTGATAACATTACTAGTTCAGTTTTTAATTTTCAGCTGATTATTTTTTAAGTAATGGCACTTTCTGAAGTTAATGGTGTATTTCTGCAGAGGATGTCTGCTTCTAGCAATGATAATGCTGATATTTATGAGATACTACCACAGATGGAGGTGTGTAAAAATTCTTGCTTATTATACTTGCTTCTGTGGAGACCGAATTCACTGATAAATCTTGTCTGCCACATTGTGAGTGCAGAAGTAAAAAGCTGCACCTGCAGGAAGGAGCAGACAGGACAGATGACTCTAAACCAACCAACAAGGGATTCCATTCATCATACCTGAGATAAAGCTGAGGGATCACTAGGATCAAGCCTCCTTTTCAGTGGTCAGCATCAAGGAGAACTCTGTTCATTCTGCCTTCCATCCTGATCCATGGGTTCTTGAACCAGTTGCAGAATTCTGTACCTGAATCCAGTCCCTGTCTGCTTCTGAGTCCAGTGTGCGACTGCCCACACAGCTATTAACTACAGAGGTTAATAGCATCTGTCATTTGTCTAGTGGCTCACCTAGCCCAAACCCTTGACAATAGATTTGATTCCCACAATGCTGATCAGTAATTCATATCATCAAGGAGTACAACAGGATATAAATCCCCCAGAAAGGGGATGTTTCAAATGCTTTTCTTGCATGCATGCAAGCAATTTTATCCCTTTTCCAATTAAAAATTAGTATCTCATCTCTAATGGAGGGCTAGGAATTGCCTTGCTTTCTTTACCTTCTTTGTGATTTCAGATAGCCTTTACTGGTTTCCACGGCTTTTCTTTCCGAAAGTGTCAGTTTCTGCTAAGAAGATAGGACTTTTTCATGCTGTGTGGGATGGGAAATGTGCTTTTTACTTTCTGTGAAACATAATTATACTTGTGCATATTGAAAAGCTTGCAAGATTTAAATTTCTAGTACCTGAACAATAAATTTGTTGTTAAAATGAAATGACTGAACACCTTACTAGCATGTGAAGTTGAGTGAAATAGTCCTACTTATCACTCAAAATTAAATGTAGTGTATTGCAAAAGCACTGGAGGAAATTGTTTTGTATAGATGTCAGACCTAGGCTGATGAGAGGAGACAGGCTTTATTTACATTGTAAAAAACCAAAACAAAACAATGTAGTTGTTTAATGTCCATAAAGCACTATGACCTCTAAACATTTTCACTGTTGTTCAATGGAATCAAAAAGGGCATGTGAGATACTTTGTAATGATATGTATTTGTCAGGCACTCATTTTACAGAAGGAGGATATTTTAACATTACAGAATTTATATTTTTAATTTTTTTTGAGGTGCTATTATATGGGGATAAGTTGGCACCATGCCTTTGTGGGATCTTACAGACTGACTCTGTTAGGGTGAGTCTGTTTTTCACTTGTTCAGGTTGCTTTGGACTGTTGAGCAGGGTTGTGGTACCCAAGTTCTTTGTACTGTGCTTGGCAGAGTGAGACACAGAGAGGAGGACCTAGGATGTAATGTACAAATATAGGCTGTAAAGTTTAATCCAGCTAAGCAAGGTGAGAAAGAGAAGCATGAGAACAGATTTAGTTAACTTATTTTGCTGCCTTTCAGTTACAGAATTAACTTGATGACCCACTTGTGCCAAGAGCGCATGTTCATAAAATATGTGTAATCTGCTGAGATGTTCCCCAGTTTGGCCAATATCTCATTTGTGCCTTATTTGAGTGAGTTCTTGGCATCAGTCTCTGTTCTTTGTCATACTGACAGTTTATCCAATTAAATGGATAATGTTAGCAAATCTTCAGGAACATCATTAGAAGTCTTGCTAAAGCGGTATGAGATAAAGGAGATTCCTCTGAGCCTTGGGTTTGGCCTTTGGCCAGGTCAGGGTAATTTTGTTTACATGAGTCTCTATTTTAAAGTGGATTCTGAAGCCTTGAGACAGAATTGTAAATGATCCTGTTGTGTAAGTTACTAACTAGTATGATACAGCTAAGCTTTAATGTGCCATAAACTTGAATTTCCATGTGTGAGAGCACCCTACTGGCAAAAGATAAATTTAGTTATGGGGAAAGGAAAATGCTTTGTCCCAGAGATGCTATTAAGAGTTAACTGCTGGCTTTTCTCAGGTTGCTTGAACCTGGAAAATTTCCCCCCCATTAGTTAATATAATGAAGAAGAACCAAGAAAACATCAGATTTCTGTCCCTCTCCCACAGGTAGATTTTTATTTAAGATTTTTAATGAGGAAAAAAATTTCTACTTAAGTGTCTAGTGACATGTCTAACCAAATCTCCTTATGAGTGATGAAGTGAGGCTGTCTCTTACTTGTTTGTTGGAGAGGATGGAGGAATGTCATCACTGATGATGCACCATTTTCTGTTTTTCCATAGCTTTTTGTCCCTATTGCTTTTCACCAAAGTTCTGCAGAGCTGTAGTCTCCAGCAATTCTTGAATGTGACTCCCTCTGGGAGCAACTGTGAGGTGCTTCTCTCTGGCCTGAGCAGGTGCATGGTGTCTAGGTGTGTGCACTGTGTTTTTTCCTTATCTGGGATGGAGAGGAAAGGGCTTGTTTTTAATGGTAATATGTGTATGTTCTTATGCTAGCCTGCTGGACAGCTGTGAACTAAATTAAATTTCTTGAACTAGTAGTTTTCAGTCTCTCTATTAACAGACCTTAAGTGTTTACTACTGGAGGCTCTCTGTACAGTCAGTTCAAACTCACTTTTAACTCTGATTTTTCAGATGCTGTGTTTAAATTCTTAACTCAGCTGTTCTTGTCTGCTCTGTGCATCATACTCATGCTGCTCAGCTCTAAGGAGTCTGTGTATAGTTAGGTGTATTTGTCTTAAGGAACCAACAAAATCAGAGAATTGGTCAGAGTTGGAAGGGACCACAAAGATCATCTAGTTCTAAGCCCCCTGCCATGGGCAGGGACACCCTACCCTAGATCAGGCTAGACAGAGCCTCATCCAACCTGGCCTTAAACACCTCCAGGGATGTGGCCCCAACCACCGCCCTGGGCAACCCATTCCAGGCTCTCTCCACTCTCATGGTGAAGAACTTCCTCCTCATATCCAGTCTGAATCTCCCCATCTCCAGCTTTGCTCCATTCCCCCTAGTCCTGTCACTACCTGATAACATAAAAAGTCTCTCCCCAGCTTTTTTTGTAAGCCCCTTTCTGATACTGGAACGCCACAATAAGGTCACCTGGGATCCTCCTCTTTTCCAGACTGAACAGCCCCAACTCTTCGAGTCTGTCCTCATAGGAGAGGTGCTCCAGCCCTCTGAGCATTCTCATGGCCCTTCTCTGGACATGCTCCAGCATGTCCACATCCCTCTTGTAATAGGGGCTCCAAAACTGGACGCAGTACTCCAGGTGGGGTCTCACCAGGGCAGAGGGGGAGAATCACCTCCCTTGACCTGCTGGTCACGCTTCTTCTGATGCAGCCCAGGATCTGGTTGGCTTTCTGGGCTACAAGTGCACACTGCCGGCTCATATTAAGCTTCTCATCCACCAGCATCCCCAAGTTCCCCTCCTCAGGGCTGCTCTCCAGCCAGCCACTGCCCAACCTGTATTTGCTCTTGGGATGAACTTACTGGAGTACAAAAACTTTAATTATCAGTGAATTATTTATTGCTTTATGTTCTTTTGCATAAAATCTTCAGTGTAGGAGAGAAATTAGGTCATGTATTTGTAGGTCCATGTTGACATAGGTGGGAATTTTGGAAGCGACACTACTTTACTTGCTAGTAGTCCTGATTTCCTCCCTGTCATAGAATCATAGAATGGTTTAGGTTGGAAGAGACCTCAAAGATCATCCAGTTCCAACCCCCCGCCATAGGCAGGGACACCCCCTACTAGATCAGGACACTCAAAACCTCATCCAGCCTGGCCTTGAACACATCCAGGGAGGGAGCAGCCACAGCCTCCCTGGGCAACCTGTTTGGGCATCTCGCCACCCTCACTGTGAGGAACTTCCTCCTAACATCCTGTTTAAATCTCCCCTCTGCCAGTTTGAACCTATTACCCCTCGTCCTGTCATTACAAGTCTTTGTGTATAGTCCCTCCCCAGCCTTCCTGTAGGCCCCCTTCAGATACTGGAAGGTTACTATAAGGTGTACTCGAAGCCTTCTCTTCTCCAGGCTGCAGAGCCCCAACTCTCTCAGCCTGTCCTCATAGCAGAGGTGCTGCAGCCCTCTGATCATCTTTGTGGCCCTCCTCTGGACTCTCTCTAACAGTTCCATGTCCTTCGTGTGGTGGGGGCTTTTCATCAACCCAGACCCCCCGGTCCTTTTCCTCAGGACTCCTCTCCAGCCACTCTCCACCCAGCCTGTATTTGTGCTTGGGATTGTACCAACCCAGGTGCAGGACCTTACACTTGGCCTTGTTGAATTTCATGAAGTTGGCCTGGGCCCATAGAGTGGCTTGAGGAAAAGACCTTAAAAATTGTCTGGTTCCAATTCTCCTGCTATTGGCAGGGACAGTGCCTACCAGGTTGCTCAAAGCCTCATCCAGCCTGGTTTTAAAACACTTCCAGAGATGAGAGATTCAGAGCTTCTCTGGGCAATCATTTTCAAAGGGGTACCTCTGTCACTCAGCAGAAGCATTGTAGTATCACAGAGGTTTGAGATACTGCTAGTGGTAAAACATTAAACTTGCCACTGCTCTGTAGAGCCAGTATCAAATTGCTTCCTATTAATGTGTCTCCTGACACTTTGTTTTAGTTCCTGAAGATTTTCAGGCAGCTGAGTGCCCCTCAGGCAGCTTGGCTTCTCCCAAGCAGAGGGACAATTCTTTTCTTGATATACTGTGTATTTTTGTGTAGTGCACCATTATAGTTTGTAGAATTCATTGCCAAGTTTTTTGTCAAGTCAATTTCTTGAGCTGACAGTGCTCTTAAAAAACAAACTTGGGGATATATGTAGGTAACAAGAATAGCCATTAATTGTAGTTCTTTCACTTTTGTTTTCATTAGTCCTATTTTTTTCATTTTCATCAAGCTAAATAATTGCTCCTCCCCTTTGTGTACTTACCATTGTGGTACTGGGAGGCTGTTAGTTTCTTCCCAACTTTGTGCTGTGTTTGACTAAACTATATTATTCAGTTGTATTATCGTTTCTATCCTGCTAGTACCTTCACTGTATATTGCTCTCAGTCTGACATGGGGATTAATTCACGTAGCATTGTAGAATGTTTCCTCATTTCACTTTAGGAATGTTTAAGAAAGAAAATGGGGGAATCAGGAAACAAATGGTTAATTAGCTGGGATTTGGAGGACAACTGAGGATGGAAAGTTAAGAGCAGTACTACTAAGAGTATAACATAAGTGCAGTATTGGTATACAGAGCTTAGGATATGAGAGATGGAATGTCTATGGTATTTTCTTTAATTTGTCTTCTGTAGTGGGTTTCAGAGGCTTATGGAGAGATTCCCAAAAGTAATGCAGCAGAAAACTTCTTTTTCTAAGTGGGCTGCAAATGCCGGACCTTTATCTGAGTCAATTATCTGGTTGAATTGAGAGTTGATAAAACCGATTTGAACTTTGATTAGGTATTCAGTAAAAATGCCAGGCAGTAAAGTCAGATGGAGAATGAAAGAGTAAAGCTCATTACATAGGTCAGGAGGAGGTTAAGCAGCAATCATTTGGAGCTGACCTATTTGGTACTATGCAAGATGGATAAAATACAAGGCCAAGGTTGCTAGCATTTGGTGTGTTTTTACCTTCTCTTCCCAGCATTAAGACAGGCTTGACTGTACACTGCTAGCAGTGGTGAGATTCACAGCCTGGTGACCTGTGGGTTGGAAGAGACCTCCAGTGATCTAATCCAGCCCCACTGGTTGCACAGAAATGTGCCCAGGTGGACTTTGAAAGCCTTCAGAGAAGGAGACTCCACAAATTCTCTGGGCAACCAGTTCCAGTGCTCTGCTGCTCTCCAAGTGAAGAAGTTTTTCCTTATGTTAATGTAGAACCTCCTGTGTTTTAGTTTGTGCCCATTGTCCCTTGTTCTCTAACTGGCCATCACTGAAAAGAGCCAAATCCCATTCTCTTGATCTCCACGGTGATCACACCTCTCTGTGTGATGTATCTGGAGAATTCCCCCTTTTTTATTTTTAAAAGTCAAAGGTGTCAAGTTAGGATAAGCAGATGTATTACCTATGCTGCAGTATTGCAGGAAATACTTCTCTTGTAAAATGATCATCTATTATATGCTCTGTAGGTAGGTTTGCTGTCTGTTTTAATTTCTTCCTGCACTTGCGTGATTACAGTGTAACTCAACTGCATAGGTGTGATGGTACCTTTTAATAGTTGCAATGGCCTGTAGTAAGGCATCTCCTGGAAGCATCGCTTCTATGTATCTGCTATAGCAAGGTGGTAGCTAATCTAACATGCTGAAAGTGAAATCTCAGAGTGTGAAAACTCAGTTTGACAATCTTTCAATCTTTGCCTTTTAACTTTGCCTATATGTTGTACCAAAAAAAATTTTTTTTTTTCTCTTAGCTTAACATAATCCCTTATTCTAATATACTACTATTGATATGAAGGAAAAAATCCAAAATCATACTATAATATCTCTGTTCTAAACTCTTAACCTTAACTATGGTAATGCTAAAAATCTATACACTAAAAAAAACCCCAATGTTAAAGTTGGAACTTGCTGGCATAGAAGAAACAAAAAACCAAAAAAACTTTAGATCTATCAATCTAAAAAGAAAATTATTAACCTATAGACGTACAAAGACCTTATTCTACCAAAATTCCTGCAAACTTATTACCACTGTATTAGTCCATTCTAATCATTAACCACATCATATTCTATTACAATCATCAACTGCTTAACATACCTTATTCTAATTACTTAAGACTTATAATTACCCAGTATTTATTACTTCTATTATTTCTATACCCTTATTAATACCACCTACTACCGTTGGTGTTACTAGTATGCATTCTTTCTTTGCATTTCCCATGTCAAAACAGTCATATGCATATCAATACAGTCTAATCCATTAGCTTTTAAAGTCTAAGATCTATTACAATTGAAAATTAACTCTTAAAAACATTATCAGGATTAGCATCTGCAAAGAAACCAAAACAATCTTCAACAGTAAAATACAAATTCGACACTGCCACTTTAAAAGAAGACAACTCTTGCAAGAAAAGGGAGGGAGGGAAGCGGGGGAAGCGTATCTGTGCCATCTCCGTGGCAAAGAAACGGAAGCTGCATGGGGGGAGTGAAGCTGTGTGGGCTCCGCCAGGAGAAACTGCAGCCTTGTGGCGGGGCGGGGGGAAGAGTGGCTGCTCTGCAGGAAATGATAAATGGAAAAATCTGCAAAGAAACTAAAACAAATCCCTTCACAGACTGAACTGGGAGGGGTAACCCTCCGGCAGCCATGGCCACACCATTCAGGACTTTTGAGTCTTTAACAGTAAGTTCTGTGATACAATCCGAGTTGGGGGGTGCTGACTCGGAGCAGCACTCGCCGCAGGAACGGTCTCCTCTGGACTGTCCGTGCCGCAAACACATGTGTGTGCACCCTTTGGCCATTGCAGTTGATCCATAGATGCTAGATACTTGTCTTGCTGATGACTCTGAGTAGTGTTCACTGTAGGACTGTGTCCAACTGGATCCTGTACCAGCCGGGACCTGCCAGACTTGATCTGGTAGATCTTAGTCCTTGCAGCTTCTAACATTTGGGCAACACACTCAAAGCCTGTTTTGTTTTGTCATTAGCATTGGCATAAGCCAACATATCTAAAAACTTTACTCTCATATTTTCATCTAAATATAGATTAGAATTAGTATTCACAAATTCTCCATCTATAAAAGCATCCCTGACCATCCCTTTTCCCACCCTTTTAACCGTATCTGAACTGGCTAGCCTCGATCAAGGTTTCTCATAGTCTATTAAACCTTGATCTGTATCCTGTAACCCCCTTTCACCCGGACCCCACATTTCCCCATCCCCTTTGGAGGTGGGCATAGGTCAAACATTCATCTCCTGGTGGGAACCGGCGCGGTAGGAACTGAGAGGTTGCTTTTAGTCTCCAGTTGTCCTTCATTTTTGGCCTCCAGGCATTTCATCCGGTTAACGAGGTTGGCGATTGTCGACCAGTTGCAGCGGAATGATTCTCCTCACATTCATTGCTGCCAGAGTCTTCTGCAGCTGCTGGCTTTGAGGCTACTTTGAGTTTCACTATTAAATGCTCAGTCTGTATTTCAGTAGTTACCAGAGCATTCGAGCTAGCGGGGGAACTCCCGTCTTTTGCGTTACAATCAAGAGTACTTTCTTCCTTATTTTTTCTTTTCAGACTCTTATTTGGCTTTGCTCCACTCTCTTCTTTATCAGTCCTCTCTGCAAAAGCTGGTAGGGGAGGTGGAGCAGCTCGTGCAGGCAAAGGTATATTCAGGAGTTTGAAAAGGTGTTGTGATACGGAAGGCAGTTTTGGTTCACTTAATGGAAGGGCAGAAAGTATAACCCTTTTTCTCCTGTCCCTCTTTTGGTTCAGAGTTGGCTTGTAGAGCTGCAGAAGCAGAAGTGGCAGAAGCAACAACCTGCCGCTCTGCCTCAATGCTCTTCATTTCTTTGAATAGTAATCACCAAAGTGTGCTGTATCTGGAGGCTTCCTTCAAGCCTTTCGAAACATCATCCCCTAATTGTCCCCCTATTTTCTCCCATGTCGAAATCTCAAATGCTTCATTCACCGTGGTGGGGATCAGACTCCTGTCTCGAGCCCACCCCAACAGTCCTCTTAGGGTCCCTGTATCATAAGAAATTACTCTCTTAGGGAATATATGTTGGAGGAGCTTCAGCACTGCTTCTTCTTCTTTGCTAAGTGCCTTCTCCATCTCCTTCTCAGCTGCTTACCTGGCCTAAGGTAAGATTCCCAGGCGCTGATTCTTGCGTACGCAGTAATTCTTCGGATGGTGCCGGGGCAGCATCTCCTTATGGCTGGCTTTCCTTCTCCCCTCTTTCCAATGCCTTTTCACGCCGTCTCAGGCATGCAGCAATCTGAGGGTCCCTGTTTGAGGCGCCATTTGTTGTGAAGGAGCTCGGAATCAATACGACTGACCAATATGATCAAAGTATTGTTCAGCTTTATTATAAAATCAGCACAGGTTATATAGCCTAAGCTTCTCCAGTTCACGCTATTCTATTTCTCATTGGTAATTCTTATCTGTCCACATGCCCTTTCTTCTGACATATATCTGCTGCTTTGGCCACGATGTTTTCATTTCTTCTTCAGCCAGCTTCCTCTCATCAGTCAGTGCTGCTGATGCAGCACTCCCAAGACTGTAGATTGACCTGCTTTTCTCAAGCTAAGAGAGGCCTACCGAAGGGGATCTTTAACAAGCGGATCATTCATTATATGTCCGTGGCCCTCCAGCCATCCCACAGTGATGGACTTGTCATTCAGCTCTGCTAGAAATACTATGTTAATGCCAATTACTGGGAAAAAGCTTGTATCATGTTGTCTATATTTCTGTCATAATAATTTGTCATGTTTCTGAAGTGTTAGTGCAATTTAAGGTGAAAAGAGAAACCTAAGTAGCTTCAAATTTGTTCTTCTGTTGTTGGTTTTATTCTGAAATGTACTTGCTTTTTATAATCATACTTCTAAAAATATGTCTAATAGTTATTTTTAGTGGAAAAGTGTTTATTTTAATTTCTGTTTAAGTGTTACATGCTTCTCTAACAACATTTCATACTTTTTTTTTTTCCTTACATGACTTCTACCTATTAAAATATCAGGGAGAAGTTTGTGAAGGCTGCATGTTATTACACTTCCATTTTGCTTGCTATTTTGATGTTAATTCTTTCATGGATGCTATACAATTTAAGCTTAAATCATTGTGAGGAGTTGCTTAAAATACACAATATTAAATTGTTGGGTTTTTTTTTTCTTTGTTCTTTTGCTTTGTCTTTGCAAGATATTTTTCACCTGTGTGGTGGTTTTGCCCTGGCTGGGGGCCAAATGCCCACCAGAGCCACTCTATCACTCCCCCTCTTAAATGGGCAGGGGAGAGGGGAAAATATAACAAAGATCAGTTATAAGATAGAAGCAATTTTATAATGAAAAGAATCTAAAGCAATAGACTGTGTGGAAGCAGGAGCAGAGAGAGATGTTAATCTCTACTTCCCATCAGCTGGATGATGTTTTGGTCTTGGGAAGCAGGGCTCTCTACGCTTGATAGTTACTTCTGGAGAACAGACACCATGGATGAATGTTCCCCAAACTTCCTTCTATTACCTCATTCTTATATCTGAGCTGACGTCATATGGCATGGAGTATCCCTTTGGCCAGTCTGGATCACCTGGTTTGGCTGTGTCCTCTCAGCATCTTGGGGTGGGGAGATGTTGAAAAAAACCCAAAAAAACTCAGCCTGGGTGCTCAGCTTAGCAGTAGCCACAACACTGCTGCTTTATCAATGCTCAGCTACAGCACCACAAAACACAGCATTAGAGGAGAATTAACCCCAGCTCATCCCACTTCTAACCTACTACAACCTACTAGAAAGTAAAGCTGATTTTAGTTTGAGAGACTTCACATAGGAAAACTGTTGAGTGTGCTTTTTCTTTAGCCACACCTATGATAACTTGACACTTCAGTTCTTCCAGAGATATGCAAGATGGGATAAGGAATCCAGGACCGAACATTTTGCAGTTTTGAATTAGAAAATTAGGATACTAGCAAAACTGGTATTCTTCCTAGCTATTTATCCTTGTGACCTTGTTACTTAATAATAAATTTTAAAAAAAGAAAAAAAAAAAAAGAAGAGAATTTGTGGAAGTCTGTAAGTTTGGCTTTCAAAACTAATGGCAGAAATAAAAAGTTTCGGGGCAGCACTGTCCTTCTTTAAGATTTTTTGCAAGTCACGAATCTTTGCAGCTTTAGTCTTAAATCTTGTTCGATCTGCTTGTTGTTTGGTTTGGTTTGGGATTTTTTAGGGGCAGCGGTGATTGGTTGATTTGAATTTTTGTTTGCTTCTATTTTTAAAGCTGCCCACAGTGCATCTTAAAGCCAGCAGAGAGCTGATGCCAAGCAATGTACTTTTAAAATGTTTCCTGCTTTTGTATTTTCACAAGAGTGCTTCCTTTGATGTCAGCACAGAACAATGCATAGACTCAACTCTATGTTGGGGTTTTTAACAATTGTTACTTGTTCAGGAACAGTGGCTTACAATTGCCAAGTACCAGTCATCTACAACTGGTGACTGACGGTGCAGTTGAGGGAATCTAGCCAAGTTCAGGAAAAAAAATCTGTTTGTTAAAGCATCCAGAGCTATGCAACTTGAAATACAGTAAATAAGGGTGATAAACCTTGGATGAATGAAAAGATAGTAGCAGTATGTGGGGAGAAATAAAGTGGTATGGACATGCAAATATTCACTTTTAAGGGAGGTCATCTAAAGAAAGAGAAAAAGAAAAAATTTGTATAGTTTAAAATGCTGAAACTATTTAGTGTCTTTGACAACTTTTTGTTCTCTGCTTTCAGTTTTTAGAAAGCTGTAGATATATTTGTGTACTCTTATTTCAAAATAACATATGCTAATTCACCTGATACACTTTAATTTGCAATTTGTAATTATATGGATACACATCCAGAACATATGAAAGTTCTTAAAATTAAATTAAAAAAAATACATAGTATTATTATGCATGCCATCTCATCTTTTTATATGGTAGTCTTCCAAGATTCTTAAAAGAAAGCTTTTGCTTGCTTTCTGTCATATTCAAAAAGGGGAGGTTCACTGAAACTCAAAGGTGGAAAACACAGTAAAATAAATTTGTGTACTTTTCATACAGCATATCATCATTGTAGAAATCATCATCGGAGTTGATGGTGAGAGTACATTATGGGAGTACAGTTAGGTAATTAATATCTGAATACAGAACTCAATAACTACTACTTGGAGACGGAAGGGATATTAAACATTTTCTTTAATCTCTTTAATCTGTTCTCCCTCTATTAAGTTCAATTAAGGATTTTCAAGTGGGAACAATTTTGCCCTTTACTGACTGTTCTGAGATTCTTGTCCTTTCCTGTAATAGAACTACACTAAGCATTTGAAGACTACAAATTACCTAATATTTTTTGCAGGCTGCACATCATGTCTTGTCTGCTCTGGTCTAGGCCCCACAAACTTTCTGGTAAGGAACCAATGAACTTCTGGTCCTGTAACAATGTGGCATATGAATGCATCACCTTGTGCATCACCTTGTGCTAGGAAGGTTGTTGCATGTGATTTTGATCCATGTCTATTCATCAGAAATGGAGGTATCTTCCTTCAATTTCAGTAACTTCTGCTATACAATGGGAGTGTCAGGAAAAAGAAAGGAAACAGGCTGAAGCTCTTGGGGCATTAGTCTCCCCACATCTGTGGGACAGTCAACAAAGATGATGGAAAATGGCCTTTGGATTAGATGAGTTGTTCTGTAAAAGTGGATGGTTGCCAAACTAGATATTGCACTAACTCAAGATTCGCAAAGGATGGTGCATGTGCTGGCTATGGTGTCTGAGTATGCCCGTGCATCAAAATTACATTATGCTGAGAACATGCATAAAGCAGCAGCACTGCTGGAATTATGTAGCTGGGCAAAGGTGTTTGAAGCTTCTCTACTTGATGAATACTGGTTTCCTCTACTGTAGAGACGTTAACTTTCATAGAGAGACTTTCTTATGAAATAATTCTCTGTTTTAGAACTCTATTTGTCTTTTGTCCTCCTAAAGGGTTGTTACTGTGATGTAATGGCCACTGCTGATACTGGTGTGAACAGTCTTCAATTTTTTGACAGATTTCACCAAACTGCTGAACAAGAGTAGCTGTGTAATGTGGGTGAATGTTTCTGTATGTGTAACCGAAAGTCATGGGGGCAACTTGAAGCCAAGTGTTAGATCAGATTCTGCATTTCAGACACCAATTTGTTTTGGCCCTGCTGAGTTATTGCTGCTCTCAGAATTTGCATCAGTAGGCCTACTTATGATAGGCATGAAATTTTAATATAGATTAGTTGACATTAGATATGGGTGCTGTCATGGAATAATGAGGTCAAGTACTTGATAACTGTTCTATAACTGACAGCCTTCATTCTAGTGATGTCTCTTACAGAGCAGATACAGGTGATATACAAGCCAAGAGCAACTGTCTGTATCATGGAAACTTTCCAAATGTTTGACTCTAGCCTGACTAAAACTTTTGTCTGTAAAACCTTATCCATCTTGCTACCTGCATTGGTTGTTTGCACCAAAGGATGCATATATGGAGGGAGAGTGGACATGAATTTGTATTTTCTTGAAATTAATAATGCTAACTAAGCACTTAAGCTGTGGATGAAGCAGCCCAGACATTCATCAGTGCCACAAATGTATGCCAGCACTCCTTGTGATTGTGGAACACAGGGCAGAGCAAGGCCTGGTATAGGCTTATGCCAGATGTTAATGCCATTTCAAAAGCAGAAAGTTTGTGATGTTACTATCACTCGTAAGGTGACATGATTTGCAGAATTATTCAAAGTGGAGGGACTACCAGGGATCATGTAGCCCAGCTCCTACTCAAAGCAAGATCAGTGCTAATTTCAGACTAGGTTGCTCAGACTTTGTGTGGCTCTTGAAAATCTACATCAGTTTAGATTCTACAACCTCTAGGATATCTATCCAGTACTTCAGAACGGTGCTTTTTTTTTTTTTTAATGTCCTGTGGCAACTTCTATTTATTGTCTCTCGTTCTTTTGCTATATGCCTTGATGGAATATGGCTATGTGTTCTTGGTAAACTTCTCTTAGGAACTGGAAATCTGTTACATTCCCTCAAAGCCTTCACATGTTAACCAAGCCCAGTTTCCTCAGCCTTTTCTCACAGGTCCGGTGCTCAAGCTTATCAACATCTTTCTTGTGCTAGAGTCCCAAAACCTCTGGATTTAGTACTATGTTGAATAAAGGAGAATAATTACTTCTGTTATCTGTTTATGCTCCAGTGGATATAGTCCAGTAATCTCTTAGCCTTCATTGCAGTGTACTTCTGACTTCTGCTTAGCCTAATGCCTTCTAGGACCCACAAATAGTTTCTAGCAGAAGTCCTTTTCTTCTGGCCTGTCTGGGTCCCTCAAAATGATAGGCCTGCCCTATAATTTTGACTGCATCCCCTAGTTTGCTGTCATCTTCAAACTTGATGAGAGGATTCTGTCTCACCATCTTCAGGTCACCAATAAGGATGTTACACAGGAAAAGCCTCAAGATAGACTACCGGAGTAATTTTTCACATGCAGGGCCGTAACAACAGAAACACATCAACATTATGAATAAAATCAAACCCTTTATTAGTGACAGGATAGTTATTTTATAGTGTTTTTCTTATCAGACTAAAGCAACGTGCCTAAATTCTGATTGGTAACATGAGGTCTGCAGGATGCTGTCCATGCTAATCAGTGCTAATCAGAAACACACTAATTGATTGGCATATTAAGCACAGTCCCATTCATTAATATTCATGATAACCTGTTATTCTCTAACCAGATGTTTCACTATCTCCTCCTTGTGGGAGGCATCTGCTATGCTAGGAAGGCCAGTGGCCTGTGCTAGACTGTTTTCCCCAACCATGTGAGCCAAGGACAGGCTCCTCATTATCTCATGATTCGACAAGAGACCTGTGTGCTACTCTACTCATTGCCAGCCTCCAGCATAGAGTATAACACTTTAGCTCTATTCTTTGAGACCCAACCTTACAACCAATTTTTTAACCTTTCTAGTTGTCTCCCCATCCAGATTGTAATGTCATAAATTAGATAACAAGAGCACTGTGAGAAATGATGGAAATTCTTGCTGAGGTAAATGAAGTCCAGTGTTCTTGCTGCAAATCCAGTTGTTTTATCATGTAAGACAATTGGGTTGGTCAGGCATGCTTTATCACTGGTAAATCTGTGTTGACTCTTCCACCTTACCAACAGCATCTGCCTATGCCTAGGAGTGTGTTCCAAGAATAACCTTTTCATGCACCAGTGTGTTTTGTGGGCAGACTTTCTGGAAGGCATCTATGCAGAGAAAGACCTGATTGATAGCAAGATGATAATGAGCTAGCAATGCATCCTCATCACAAAGGCAGCCACCAGCATTAGGACTGCATTAAGAAGAGCATTTCCAGCAGGTTGATGAAAATTCATTCTCTCTACTCAGTGGTGATAAGCACAGTTATTGGCTTCTCAGCAAAAGAAAGGTATGGGCATACTGGAATTAATCCATTGAAAGTTCACAAAAACTATTAATGGAATAGAACATCTTTCATATGAGAGACTGAGAGAGCTGTGACTGTTCAGCTTGGAAAAGTCTTAAAGCAAAAATATCTTACCAGCATGTGTAATACATGATGCAGGGGAACATGAAGAAGGAGCTAGATTGTTTTAGTACTAATTCTTTTTTTTTAACTGTAAGCACAGTCAACTGCTGGGATGGGTTGCTCAGAAAGGCTGTGAAGTCTCCATCTTGGGAGACATTCAAAACCTACCTGAACACAATTCTTGACAACCTGTTGTAGTTGACCCTGCATGAGCATGGGACTGGATAAGATGATCTCAAGATCATCTCCTTCCAACCTGACTTTCCGAGGTACCAAAGCATGGTCAACCAGTATGTAGTTGCCTAGATTGTTGTTTTTTGGTAACAGGTTAACTAGTTGCCTTTCTCCAGTTATGGGAGACCTACCATGATTTCTACAAGATTTCAAACATGACACTGATCAGCGTTGCCATTGCATTGATTCTTCAGTACCCTACAATGTATTGTGTCCTATTTCACGGACTTCTGTGGCTTGAGATTTTTTTTTTTTAAGAGATCTCTGACTTGGTTTACTTCTGCTACTGATAGTCATCCTCTCTAGACGTAGGCGTATGAGACCTTCCTTGTGAACGCTGAGGCAAGAGACACATTAAGAGCTTTGGTCTACTGACAATACGTCATCTGCTCCCGATCAGGCCTGTGCTTTCCTAATTCACTCTTTTTCTGCTAAGGTAGTTTTTCACATTGCCCTAGGTTTCTCTTGACAGTTTCATGTTCAAATGAACTTTGGCTTTCTTACCAACACTCTACATGCCAGGCAGCAGGCTGGGCTTCTGTGTTGCTCCTCTGTAACCTGTCATACTTTCTGTCTTTTGTGAGTGTCCTGTTTGCATCAGAGCTCAGTTCTGCATTCCTTGTTTAGACAAACTAGTCTCCGATATGTATGCTTACTTTTCTGAGCAGACTGTTCTTGTACTTGAAGGAGGTTGCCATCAAAGACCTGCTAGCCTCTTCTTCCCTTGGTTTAAGAGCTGGAAGGTAGCTTGTTTCAAACCAGTCTACTGACTGCAGGTCTGGACTAGGTGTAATACAGATTTTAATGGTGTAACTAGCCTGCTGGCAGGCTATAGTAAATACAATCCCTAATCTTGCTAAGAGGGTTGTACACATATAATATCAGACACTGCATTCAGAAAATCCTTGGTTATTGCTGACTGACACTTATGATATCACGTGGAGATACTAAGTCCTAAAGAGGAGTAGATGTATTATTACAGTATTACAACTGAGCTAATCACCTTTATCTCTCAGCAGGATTAATTAGATCAGGAGCATCATTGTCCCCATGTAATTACACTGGCACTGGTTCTGCAACAAACTCAGTACTTGATGAGACTAAAACCTCTGTACTGCATGTAACAAACCCACTCATGAGTAATAGATCTCCTGGTTTCTATGGAACTATATGTGTTATATTCAGCTTCAGACTGCGCCCTGACTCCTGAGTTTGATGTAGCAATCCAAATGTGGTGAGTAGATCCTTGATCTGTATTTTACTTTTTAAGCTCATTATATAACATATATGTTAGAATGGTTCTTTTTCTTTTCTCAGTACCTAATGTTCTTAGGAGTTTCATTTTGTTGTCATGTTGACTTTATTGATGCTCAGGATTTCTTTTAATTTGATGGTAAAGAACTTCATGCCTTTCAGAGATGGTTTCCCTCTGTGTTTTCTTTGTTCTGCATGCCAGATAAACTCCAGTTAAAATTCATATAAGGACCTGTGGAGGAAAAGTTTAATTTTTCAGCTATGCTTATATATAGACAGCTTACTGTAAATAAAGTGAATTATAAAAGCCAGTAGCTCTCCTTTAGGTTTTATGCTTGCCTATTTTAACAGCTTGAGGTATGGAAATAAATGATTGATTCTTTTCTTTTTAACATCAAGCATCAATGTCTTTCTCTAGCGTCAAGAAGAACTTTTCCTTGGGCACTATTTTCAGTTTTCATAGAAATGTAGAGCTGAAGTTGAATAAAAATATCTACAATCTCAGCCAGCTACTGTGGGGCCGAATTGCACCTTGCCAAAAAGTTTTGAAAAACTTCATTTTTAGGAAAAAGTCATCCCACTACTCTTTTAATGATCTGCTTTTTAATTTCTAGCTTTACAGTTGTCAACATGACACCATAATAATTAATTTCTTAAGTATCTTTTCAGTCTTCCTCTTGGTTAGCCTTTGCATTAATTTTTAACACTAGAGGGCAGTTGAAGCACTTCAGTTCTTTCAGGAAACCAACTTCAGGAGAACCGCTTTCATTTTTATTACCGGAAGAGGGGAGTTTTGCTAGTCACCTGTTAATGTTTATTTTTTAGCAATTAATTGGCTTTATTTCTTTCAATCTGTTTATAACCTAAAGATCTAGCTTTTAACTCATTAGCTTCCTTTTTGCCTTTATAGTTCTCTCATGCAGTTAGACTGATCAGCAGTTGAGGACAAAATAATTTCACATTTTATTGGCTCTGAACACATAATGCTTTTACTCCCTGTATGATTAGATGAGTATTTTAACCACCTTGTTTCAGAAACAAGAAGAGATGAGAATGTATTAAGAATCTCTTCTAGTAACTTGTGGTAGTTTGGGAGTTCCTCGCGCCCNTAATACAGAAACACCACACCCTTCACAGAGATCAGAGTCCCCAGGAGGGGTTCCCAACTACCTTACCACCTTCCCTCAACACCCAGTCTTATCTCAGTATCTGTCTTATGTGCCAGGTAAGCAGGGGAGATTGTCCGGGGGGAGGGGGGTGGGTATTAGAAGCAGGAATTGATTAGTTGGATTACACAGATTCATCTAGAAGCCACAGAGAGAGATCAGCAGCCAGAGTGACCTGAGCAGCTCTGCCTTATCTATGTTTGTGTTCTTGCCTTTGTATGTCTCAGCAAACATGTGAGTGAAGGAGACATCATCCTGTTTTCCTTTCTTAGCCTATAATCTAATTTCTCATTAAAATTCTCTAATTGGCCTCAAACCAGCATATAAACTATTCTCAAGAAAGTAAGTTTATTTTATAGCACTTGGAGTTAATTCTGTAGCTTTTGTTGGTAGGCAATATTAAATTAAATTCTGAAACACTTGAGTTGATCTTTCCTTATTCTATTATTTGCTTTAAAGTAATCTTGTTTTTCACTAGCGAGTTTAAAAATTACAAGTTTACCTGAAAATTGCCACGGGAGTTTTTCTTTGCTTAAACCTAAAATTTGAAACATTTAACTTTCTATTAGGAAAATCTGTTGAAATGCATTATGAAGCATGGTACTCTGTAAGTTGTTTCAATGGTGTATTGTCAAAAGTGTAATATTCATTTGTTCTGGCTGTGAAGTACAAATCTATTCTGTCTGGAATTGATTGCTTTTTGGTGTTTATTTCCTCTCTTCCTGCTTTGAAACCATTATGCTATTTTAAGTGTTAATAGTTTTCAGCAGCTGAGTGATCAAATGTTTATTTGCACTTGAACTTTAAATGGTTCTTGTAAGCCTTGTAAGAAAGGAACTCTTTTGTCTCTTACTGTAATGGGTTAAGTTGAATATTTGCTGCTATTATTCAAAACCATCCCACTTCATGCCAGCTTCAAAATCAAAGTGCCGGGTGGAGCAAAGTATCATGTGCTTGAAGTTCAGATTGTAACATGAGAGGTTTCCTGTTGGTGGTTTTGGGCGCTGAGGTTTTGAGTGTTGGCTCTCCTGCTGAGGTGGAGGCAGGACAGAGACGTATGGAGGAGTAGTTCCCTGGCTTGGGTTTTTAGCTCACTTGCTTCTGCTTGCTGCTCTCTGCTGTGCTTTTTTCCCTTGTAAATAGGCTAAGGTAATCACATTGTATTATTATTATTCATTTATTCAGTGAACTCTTATCTCAACTTTATATAAACCTGGAGTTTTTTTGTATGGTACTTTTCCCTCACTCCTGTGTTCTGGGTCGGGGAGGAGGAACAGACAGTTAAGGCATTTTCACTTATGATTAGTATAAGAAACTAATCTGAATTTTCTTTGAGTTAGTGTCAAATGATTTCGCTTTTTATGAACTGTGATCTGAAAAGCAACACATGCCTTTCTTAGGGACACCAGTTTGTAGTGATAGTAAGGACATTTCTCTCTTTCAAGCTAAGGTTCTGGAATTGTGCCATTGTAAGAAAATCTTGTATGTTTTTATGAGAAGCTTATCATAGAATCAACCAGGTTGGAAGGGACCTCCAACCTACCACCCAGCCCTACCCAATCATCTAGGGACAGCAACTCCACCATCTCCCTAGGCAGCCCATTCCAATGGCAAATCGCTCTCTCTGTGAAGAACTTCTTCCTAATATCCAGCCTATACCTCCCCTGCCATGAACTGAGATTGTGTCCCCTCGTCCTGTTGCTGGTTGTCTGGGAGAAGAGAGCAATACCCTCCTGGCTACAACTTCTTTTCAGGTAATTGTAGACAGCAATGAGGTCACCCCTGGGCATCCTCTTCTGCAGGCTGAACAACCCCAACTCCCTCAGTGTCTCCTCAGAGGGCTGTGCTCCAGGCCCCTTACCGGCTTTTTCGCCCTTCTCTGGACAGATGCTAGTACCTCAACATCTCTTGAATTGAGGGTCCCAGAACTGGACACAGTACTTAAGGTGTGGCCTGGCCAGTACTGAATACAGGGGAAGAATAACCTCCCATGTCCTGCTGGTCACACTGTTCCTCATCCAGGCCAGGATGCCATTGGCCTTCTTGGCCACCTGTGCACACTGCTGGCTCATGTGCAGTCAGCTGTCAGCTAGTACCCCCAGGTTCCTCTCTGCCTGGCTGCTCTCCAGCCACCCTGTCCCCTGCCTGTAGCACTGCTTGGGGTTGTTGTGGCCAAACAACAGAGGTGGAGGGAAGAATTGAAATACCATACCTAAGCTATAGCCTAGGATAGGTTAAGAAAAAAAAGTATTTTGAAGGACAAAAAAATCCCACATCTGATTTCAAACAGTGGACTTGGTTTGTGATGTTGACACTGATGCAAAATTACAGATTTCAGCTTTCCTGGATTTGAGAAGAAAAAGGCCTGAGTTAGAATCACTGAAAATGGAATGGCTTGATCTCTTTTTGTGGCCATATCCTGAAAATGCTGCAGGTTTTATGTCTTTGCTTGGTTTCTCCCATCATTCCCTTTTAATGGAGTACTGACACAGTACTCCAGATGTGGCTTCACCAGGGCAGAGTAGAGGGGCAGGAGAACCTCTCTTGACCACAGAAGAGGTGAGCCACACCTCTTCTAATACACCCCAGAATGGCATTTCCCCTCCTGGCCACAAGAGCGCATTGCTGGCTCATGGTCAACCT
Organism: Psilopogon haemacephalus; assembly: GCA_013396835.1. Taxonomy (NCBI): domain Eukaryota; kingdom Metazoa; phylum Chordata; class Aves; order Piciformes; family Megalaimidae; genus Psilopogon; species Psilopogon haemacephalus. The sequence continues at coordinate 73,691 of VWZI01012588.1, forward strand.
CCCATCAACTAGGACCCCCAGATCCTTTTCCCCTCTGCTGCCTCCCAACAGGTCAGTGTCCAACCTATAATGATACATGGGGTTGTTCTTTTCCACTTGCCCTTGTTGAATTTCATTACATTTCTTCCGTCTCCACCTTCCAGCCTGCCTATTTCTCACTGAATGGCAGCACAGCCTTGTGGTGTGCCAGCCACTCCTCCCAGTTTGGTGTCATCAGCAAACTTGCTGACAGTGCACTCTGTGCCCTCATCCAGGTTGTTGATGAATATATTGAACAGAACTGGTCCCAGTACTGATCCCTGTGGGACTCCACTAGTCACAGGCCTCCAACTAGACTCCATCCCATTGACCACAACTTTTTGGCTTCTTTCCTTCAACCAGTTCCCAATCCACCTCACTACCTCATCATCTAGACCACACTGCTTCAGTTTAGCTGCAAGGATGCTGCAGGAGACAATGTCAAATGCTTTACTGAAATCAAGATAAACTATATCCACTGCTCTACTATCATCTATCTACTTGATTATGTCCACATAAAAGGTTATCAGGTTGGTCATACATCACTTCTCCTGGATAAAACCATGTTGACAGCTCATAATGACCCTACTGCCCTTGATATGACTAAGGACAACACCAAGGATAAGTTGCTCCATTACCTTTGCAGGGATGTAGTTGAGGCTGACAGGTCTATAGTTACCTAGGTCTTCGTTCTTATCTTTTTTTGGAGATTGGAGTGATGTTTGCCCTCCTCCAGTCCCAAGGCAAATCTCCTGTCCACCATGACTTGTTGAAGATTGTCGTGAGTGGTCTGGCAATGACCTGTGTCAGCACCCTCAGCACCCTTGGGTGCATCCCAGCAGGACCTATGGACTTATGGATGTCCAGATTACTTGACTGTTCCTTAACCCAGTCCTCATCAACCAGCGAAGACTCCTTTGTCATGCTTTCCTTTGGTACCTCATGTGTCAGGGGCTCCTGAGGACAGTCTCCAGTAGTATAGATGGAGACAAAGAAGGCATTTAGTAACTCTGTCTTCTTTTTTCCTCTGCCACCAAGGCACTCACGTTATTCAGCAGAAGACCTACATTGCCTCTAATGTCAGCTTTCCCTGCAATCACTTTGTAATAGGCATGTTGTATATTTTAATATTAATGTTTCATATTTTAAGATCCTAGCAGATAAATAAGCTTTGCTTTGATATTTTCTCCTTGCTCCTTTGTATTTGAAATAATGAACAATTGGAACATCAGTCTCTTACAGCAGCCTGATTTGTTTTTTTGTCTGGTTATACAAATGCCCTTGCAACAGTTACTTTGTCCTTTGAGGAGCACAGCTTCCTCTAGTATGTGAATATAAGAATATAAAGGGAAAAGTACTTTTCAAAAAATATAAAGAATTAATGTTTTAGACACAGGAAATTGTGCTGCCATTCACAGAATCACAGTCTGCTGAGTGCTGGAAGGGACCTCCAGAGATATCTAGTCCAACCTCCTTGCTAGAGCAGGTTCACCTTGAGCAGGTTGCACAAAATTATATCTAAGCAAGTTTTGAATATCTCTTGTAGTGGGTATAAAGAGCAGACAGAATACTTTTTCTCCCCCATAAGAGTAAAATAAGATGGTTGTGATGAATTGGAATGAAACACAGAATTATATTTCAAAAGGGAAATTACAGAACATATACAGGATACATGACATAGAATCATAGAATCGTAGAATGGTTTAGGTTGGAAGAGACCTCAAAGATCATCCAGTTCCAACCCCCTGCCATAGGCAGGGACACCTCCCACTACATCAGGTTGCTGAAGACCTCATCCAGTCTGGCCTTGAACACCTCCAGGGAGGGAGAAATCCTGTTCCAGTGTCTCACCACCCTAACTGTCAAGAACTTCCTCCTAACATCCTGTTTAACCCATTACCCCTCATCCTGTCATTACAAGACCTTATGAACAGTCCCTCCCCAGCCCTTCTGTAGGCCCCCTTCAGATATTGGAAGGCTACTATAAGGTCTCCTTGAAGCCTTCTCTTCTCCAGGCTGCAGAGCCCCAACTCTCTCAGCCTGTCCTCATAGCAGAGGTGCTGCAGCCCTCTAATCATCTTCGTGGCCCTCCTCTGGACTCTCTCTAACAGTTCCATGTCCTTTGTGTGGTGGGGTCTCTAGAACTGCACACAGTACTCCACGTGGGGTCTGATGAGAGCAGAGTAAAGGGGAAGAATCACCTCCCTTGCCTTGCTGGCAATGCTTCTCTTAGTGCAGCCCAGGACACGGTTGGCTGTCTGGGCCACAGGTGCACACTCCTTGCTCATGTTGAGCTTTTCATCCACCCAAACCCCCAGGTCCTTTTCCTCAGGACTCCTCTCCAGCCACTCACCACCCGGCCTGTATTTGTGCTTGGGATTGTGCCGACCCAGGTGCAGGACCTTACACTTGTTGAATTTCATGAGGTTAGCCTGGGCCCACCTCTGCAGCCTGTCCAGGTCCCTCTGGATGNCTTCCCCTTCCCCTTCCCCTTCCCCTTTCCGCAGTTCCTCTCCCCCTTAGGCCTAAACGGGCCTATGCAGGCCACAACCAGGCCCACTCTGTACATGTTTACCTAGAAAAGTAGCTCCTGTCTGAGATGGCAGGAAGCAGGGAGAGAAAAAAGGAGCGAGTTGGCCTTGCTGAGAGTTTATAAAGAGATAACAGAATTATGGGATTGAGTCCTGGGTCCACCCCATGGGCTCCTCTAGACGTTAGAGGATTTTCTTAACTCTGTGATTCCTAAACCGAAAATATCTTCAGGCAAGGAGAATCCACAACCTCTCTAGGCAGCCCATTACAGTGTCCTGGCACTCTCAAAGAGAATAAGTTTTTCTTTATGTTTAAGTGGAACCTCCTGTGTTCTAGTTTGTGTCTGTTGTCCATTGCCCTATCACTGGGCATCCATTTTACCTCCAACCTTTAGATATGGGTAAGGTGCCATCTTAGTTTTCTCTTTTCCAGGCTAAAGAGCCCTAGATCTCTCAGCATCTCCTTGTAAGAGAGATGCTCCAGTTCCCTAGTCTTCATGGACCTCTGTTGGACTCTCTCAATTTTGAGAGAATCTCTTTCATTACCATTTACTTATCCTACACCATTGCCTTTTGTTTTGATTTTGTTAAAGCTTTNGGCATCCCTGCCCTCTAGCAAGTCGACTGTGCCACACAGCTTGGTGTCATCCACAAACTTGCTGAGGGTGCACTCGATTCCTCTGTCCATGACAACCCCTTTAAATCTTCCCCCAGCCTGGCTAATTTACAATCCCCAATGCTCGTCCCTGTCCCTGTCCCTGTCCCTGTCCCTGTCCCTGTCCCTGTCCNGCAGGAAGCAGGGAGAGAAAAGAGGAACGAGTTGGCCTTGCTGAGAGTTTATAAAGAGATAACAGAATTATGGGATTGAGTCCTGGGTCCACCCCATGGGCTCCTCTAGACGTTAGAGGATTTTCTTAACTCTGTGATTCCTAAACCGAAAATATCTTCAGGCAAGGAGAATCCACAACCTCTCTAGGCAGCCCATTACAGTGTCCTGGCACTCTCAAAGAGAATAAGTTTTTCTTTATGTTTAAGTGGAACCTCCTGTGTTCTAGTTTGTGTCTGTTGTCCATTGCCCTATCACTGGGCATCCATTTTACCTCCAACCTTTAGATATGGGTAAGGTGCCATCTTAGTTTTCTCTTTTCCAGGCTAAAGAGCCCTAGATCTCTCAGCATCTCCTTGTAAGAGAGATGCTCCAGTTCCCTAGTCTTCATGGACCTCTGTTGGACTCTCTCAATTTTGAGAGAATCTCTTTCATTACCATTTACTTATCCTACACCATTGCCTTTTGTTTTGATTTTGTTAAAGCTTTGTTTACCAGCACACTACTGTGCCACAGGGTGTAAATCAGACTATATCTGGGCTGTCAGAAGGAGAGAAATGTATAAAGCTGGTCTACAAGTCCTGTGGTAGGCCATGAGTCTTGTTCTGTTTCTGTGGGAATGTAAAATAATGAGTCATTCACACAGTTGAGGAAAATAACCCGTGGTACACAGACCATCTGACCTTGGCTCCCATAACATGGCAGCAGCCCTCACATGAGATAATGGATGCAGATGGCCTAGGTTATCTATGCTAATGACTGGGGTTGTGCTTGCTTAGGTTATGCTAATAGATGAATATTTGTAGGTGTGGTGCTCGGTACTCGGTCTATATAAACGCAGGTGTAAGGGGTAATAAATGGCTTCCGCTAATTCATGTTGAATTGCATGGAGTCCATGGTGCATCCTTTGCTGAGCAGCATCATGGTCTGACAAGTGGTGCTGCCCAACGTGATTATGGGCACTGTGATCTGAAAGGAGAATTTGCGATGAGCGGAAAATCACTGATTAGCAAAGAAGCCCTGGCTGGATGACTGCTTGGCTGGACTGTGACTTTGCCACAGCCTGAGTTCTGTAGAATATAAAGGAACGTTGTGATGGATACCCTAGAGAGGTGAGCAGCTGGGGGCGAGAGATGGGGAATTCAGTGACTGAAGAAGAAAAGTGTATTGTGAAGCTTCTCTTGCATATCCTTTCTAAGAGAGGAGTGAAGTATGAGGGCAATGCCCTTCACACACTGATCTTATGATGCCGAGATCATGGGCTTCCTGCTGACCCAGCAAGTGCTTTTGAAATTGGCACCTGGGAACAGATTGGAAAAGTTTTATGAGACTCTCTAAGTCATGGTGAAAGGGACACGAGTGGTAGCTGGCAGCTGATTCTCAGCATGTTACAGTCTTTGAAGGCTGAGAAAACTGCTTCTAAAGGTGCATCTGCAGCCACAAACTCTGATGGGAGTAAAACTGAGAGCAAAGCTGAGGCATTCCCAGCACAGATTGAAGTTTTTTCTCCAGACCCTACTTAATATATACTCCCTGAAGACGATGACACTGATCGATCACCCAACCCTTCAGCCCCCCTGCCCTGATGAAGATAGGTCCTGCCCCGGAGCCCTCCAAAGATAATGACTTACATTTGGCCAATACACAAAAGCTGTAATCAAATAACCCTCTTGTTTCAAGTCACCGGAAACCTAAGGGCTTTCATCACGCACCGCCGTACCCACCCCTTCTCCCCCTCCCTCCTCTTCCCCACTGACACCCAACTTGCTGCTGCCGCCACCCCTATCCATTTATCCTGACCATCCAGACAAGCTGGAATGGGTGCTGCAGCTTATATCCAAGTTAAAGGAATTGGAGCAACAGCAAAAGCCTCAAAAACATTTTCCAGAGGAGGAAGCTCAAGCCATACAAAATCTCCAGCATCAACATTCCAGAAACTACGAGCAAGATGGAGGGGGTCGGGAATCCTTCTGCGAGGTGGCAGGTGGTTATAAAAGACGTGCTAATTGAGAGTGTTGTTTTACTGGCATCAGTACCGTCTGCTTACCCTGTAATGGTGGGGGATACAGGAAATGATGGGAGAAAGAAACCTGATTATGAGGCTCTACTCCCCTGGGAGTTATTGGTGAAAGATTATGGGTTGCTCCTTATACCCAGGCATTTATTGACAATGCTTTTGCTACTCATTTGATGACTCCCTCTGATAGCCATTTGTTGCCTTACTTGGAAGGTGTGACAATCTGGTTCAAGGGCAGCACGAACAGCCAAACCCAGGCTGCTCGGGCCAAAAGCTACAGACATCAATGTGATGCATAACAAATGGCAAATGGCGTTTATTGAAACGTAGCAATGCTTTTTATAGTCTACAAAGCGTCACTTCCGTCTTCCTACGTCCTAACTCAAGGCTATTGGCTATAGGGAGGGGCTTCTATCTTTCTGTTACAATGCAAGATTCTTCCGAACACCAGACCCTGACTACAACATATCCCCCCTCCCTATGCACAGCTAAATTGGCTAAAGTACCTTATCCTTATTCCTAAAATATCTTATCCTTACTCTATGTCCTATAACTATCTTAAAAAATATATATCAAAAACTTAACTGTGCGTCTTAACTTATAACTATGATGTAACTATTGCTTACTTAAATCTTACTTAAATCATACTTAAAACTAAAATATAAAAATCTTAAAAGGCACTCTAAGCAAATGGCAATTAGGCTAACTGGTAATAACACTGTGTAAAAAATAGTCTTAAATTACTTAAATAGACTTAAATAAAATAA
>VWZI01012588.1:85426-109928 GCA_013396835.1 Psilopogon haemacephalus
CTCTTCCAACCTAGACCATTCTATGATTCTATGTTTACTATGTATAATAGTTACAGATATATACAGTAAAAAGGTAATACAGAAACTCCACATCCCTCCCAGAGATCAAAATCCTTAAGGGGGGTTTCTAAGCACCCCTACCACCTTCCCCCCTTCCCCAATCTTATCTCACCATCTGTTTCATGCAGCAGATAGGCAGAGGTAGATCGGCCAGGGTGGCTAGCAACAGGAAAGAAGTTAGTGGAATTATTCAGATTCAGCTACAAAAGGCAGGGAGAAAGAGCCATGCAAGAGCAGCCACAGCCCAAAGAGGTCTGAAGCAGTCTGACTTATCTATATTTGGGTTACAACTCTTAAAACTTTTTTTTTTTTTTTCTTTCTCAGTAATGCAATGAGTGAAGTAGCATCCTCAGTACTTTCCTCTCTCAGCCTATAGTCTAATTTCTCATTCAGATCCTCCAATTAGTTCAAACCAGCACAGATGGCCTTGCTACAGGTGTCAATCCCGGCAATCTGAGACCTCTGGAACTCTGGCAAATGGATGTGGCACATGTTCCAGGCTTTGGGAACCTTAAATATGTCCATATTGTCATTGATACCTTTTCCCATGCTATATGGGCCACAGCACAAACAGGAGAATCCAGCAAGCATGTTTGATGTAATTTACGTGCAGCCTTTGCAATGTTAGGTGTCCCCTAGGAAATAAAAATGGATAATGGATTGGGATATATTGCCAGAGCTACTGGGTGACCTTTAGCTGAGTCACAGTACTGGCACACCACATTCTCCTACGGAACAAGCCGTCATAGAACATACTCATCAAACTCTGAAATGATTGTTGCAAAAACAAAAAAAAAGAGGGAATTGGGTTTGACACCACATGAAAGACTTAACAAGGTGTTGCATGTATTGAATTATTTAAGGTTACCTAAAGAGCAAACAGTACCCCCAGGGTGACACACCATAAAGGTCTCTCAGAAGGAATTGATAGTACAAATAACAGTCAAGCCAAGGTGTGGGTGTCATTGGACAGTGGGAAGGTCCTTCCTTGCACTTTGATAACGTGGGGGCGGGGATATGCTTGTTTTACTACAGACTTAGTGTCATGGTGGGTCCCAGCAAAGTGGATCAAACCTTGGTTGGAAGAAGTTCAATAGTGTGAAACTGTTAGCAATACTGGGAATCATGATGCGGGCAACAGCTGATTTAGAAATTCATTTTTGAATGATTGTAGCAGTAAATAGTGTTAACTTAGAGACATGGGAAAATAGTATAATCCCTTTAGGTGGTATCTTAGATTCACTGTTAAAGACTCAAAAATCTTGAATAGGGTGGCTGTAGCTGCCTGTGAGTTATGCTCCCTGTTCAGTCTATAAAAAGATTTGTTTTTGTTTCTTTGTAGAAAGAAACAAGAGGCTGGCCGCCTCCTCCTTCCTCCCGTGTGGCTGCCATTTCTGACCAGCGGAGCTGGCACGGCTTCCCTCCTCTTCCTATTCTTCAAAGAGCTGTCTATTCTTTTAAAGTGGCAGTGTCTAATTTGTAATTTACTGAAGATTGTTTTAGTTTCTTTGTGGATGCAAATCCTAGTAATGTTTTTGGAGTTATTTCTCAATTGTAATAGATCTTAGACTTTAGAAGGTAATGGATAAGAAATAGTTAGAATAAAGTATGTTAAGTAGTTGATGATCGTAATAGAATATGGTAAGTGGTTAATGATTAGAATGGAATATTATAGTGGAAATAAATTTACAGAAATTTTGGTAGAATAAATTGTTTGTAAGTCTATAGGTTAATACTTTTTAGGTTGACAGATCTAAAGTTTTTTTTTTTAACCTTTTTTTCTATGCTGGCAATTTCCAAAGAGCTCTAACTTTAACACAGTTTTAAAGTTTTTAGATTATTAGCATTGGCATAGCTAAGGTTAGGACTTTAGAACAGAGATATTGTAGTATAGTTTTGGATTTTTTCCTTTGTAAGAATAGTAATATATTAGAATAAGGGATTATGTTAAGATTAAAAAAAAAGGGGTTTTTTTGTTACAACATATTGGCAAAGTTAGATCGCAAAGTGTGNACATATACAGTGAAAAGGTAATACAGAAACACCCTCTCAGAGATCAAAATCCCCAAGAGGGGTAACCAACAATCCCCTACCACCTTTCCCCCCTTCCCCAATCTTATCTCACCACCTGTTGATGGCAGATAAGCTGAGGTAGATCGGCCAGGGGGGCTAGTAGTAGGAAAGAAGTTAGTAGAATTATTAAGAATCAGCTACAAAAGACAGAGACAAAGGAACCATGCAAGGAGCAGCCAAAGCCAGAAAACTGTCTGACTGACTATGTTTGGGTTACACTTTTTAAAACAATTTTTTTTTCTTTCTCAGTAAATCTCTGGGTGAAGTGACATACTGTGTTTTCCTCTCTTAGCCAATAGTCTAATTTCTTACTCAAATTATCCAATTAGTTCAAACCAGCACACAAAGATTCAAAGATTATCTGATTCAGTTTTCACACTTGCATTGAGATTTCACTTGCATCATGTTAGAGTAGCTACCAGGTTGCTATAGCTGATGCATAGAGAAAAGTGATGCTTCTAGGAGATGCCTTACTACAGGCCATTGCAACTATTAAAAGGTACCATCACACCTATGGAGTTGAGCTACATTGCAATCATGAAAATACAGGAAGAAATTAAACAGACACCAAACCTACCTACACAGCATGTAACAGATGATCACTTTACAAGAGAAGTATTCCCTGTAATATTGCAGCATAGATAATACACTGCTTATGCTAACTTCACATCTTTGACTTTTAAAAATAAAAAAGGGGGAATTCTCCTGATACATCACACAGAGAGGTTCAGCCTAGAAAATGTGAATAGATCTATTACTGCAGGAAAGGTATGTGTTTGTTGCCTTCAGGTCTTTCATGGATGCCAGCTTGTTATATTCAGCCTGTCTTTGGCAGTGAGTAGAAGTCTCTCTCAGGAGGGCCATGCAGACATCATAGCAAGGAATTGAGATGTACTCTGGGATATGCCTTGTTAACATCAAACATGTCTCTGATTATAATCTACAAGTGTAAACAAGCAAGGAAAAGTGTGCATGCATGGGATGATAACTGCATTGTCCTGATACCACAGTAAGAGCTACTTTTGCACACTTTATTAATTGGTTTAATGCACAAGCTTTCAGCAGTTCTTATGGGAGAAATGGGCAACACTACAAATAGAGATAGCAGCTCGAGGTTAGGAAAGATGGGAAGAGTTGTTTTGTTTGTCCAGTTTTTCTCTTTTCAGAGTGCTGTGGTTGCTATCTCTTGTGATAGGCTCTGCAGTAGATGATTAATGCTGCCTTTTTGTAAAGCGAAAGGGGGGAATTGTGGAATGTGAAGTAATGAGCAGATTGGCCTTCATTGACACAGCTGAGGAAAATAATCCGTGGTACACAGACCATCTGACCTTGGCTCCCATAACATGGCAGCAGCCCTCACATGAGATAATGGATGCAGATGGCCTAGGTTATCTATGCTAATGACTGGGGTTGTGCTTGCCTAGGTTATGCTAATAGATGAATATTTGTAGGTGTGGTGCTCGGTACTTGGTCTATATAAACGCAGGTGTAAGGGGTAATAAATGGCTTCCGCTAATTCATGTTGAATTGCATGGAGTCCATGGTGCATCCTTCACTGAGCAGTGTTGCTGTCTGGCATGTTCCACCTTGAATTTCTTCTCTGCAGTGTGAGGAAGATGTAGCAAATTCTACTTTCCTCCATATTCCAACTATCTCTGGCAGATAAGCAGTTGAGAAACATTCTTCCAGTGGAAGAGGTACGCAGCAGTAACTGGGTACTTGTTGTTTGCCCCTGTTTTTTCAGTACAAAATAAATTGTGTTATTTCCTGTAACAATGCCACTGCATTGGTTTGACTGATGAGCCAGATAGCTTAAATTTTCCTTCTAAGTTAGTTAAGCCTGTGAGGAACTACTGCAGTGGTCTCTTCCTCCCTAAGGCTGTCAAACTCCTGAAGAAAAATTATGGAAGTATTAGCAACACAAATGCCTCCTCTGTATTGCTTCTTTTAGTTTCCTGAAGCAACAGCATCTGATACAGCCTTTTACTGTCCTTTTCCAGGTAATAACTCCTTATACATTGCCAAGTGGCATAACATTGCATTGCATTTTTTATAGACGGTTTTTGGAGGTTAGGGAGCACTGCACAATAGGTTTGTTTGTTGTATCATAAGGTCACTCTCTAAGAATGAGGCAAAACTACAAGGAATTTATTTTTGATCAAGGAAAGCTGTTTGTCTTGCAAAGGATGAGTATGAACCAGGGCCATCACAGGAACGAAGAGCTCCAGGCCACATGAAAGGACTTTGGTCATCATGCAGGTGAGCCCATTATCACCTGGCTGCTCCAATGCTGTGAAAATGGATCCAGTAGTTTGAAATTAGAAGACGAGGATGCCAAGCAATTGGGATCTCTGCCTAGGTAAACCAATACAAACTCTCAATGTCTAGGCATGACTTCTATTAGGTGTGAAGGATAGGTGATTTGGTTACTAATAATCAGTTATTAATTATTAATATTAATTTAATCATTAATATTATTTTTATTATTAATATTTAAAAATCCAGGAAAAATTCCTGAGATTCTTTGGATGTTTAGCTAATAGGAAGCAATTACACAAATGGTATTTATAAACATGGAATTAAACAGTTTAAAGAGTTCAAACAGTCAGAGCTTGGGAAATAAGAACCTGGTAACAGGGAAAATTCTATGCCTATGGATTCTTACTCACAATGCTCTGAAGCAAAGATACAAAGTATTCCCAGCAGAGAAGGAGAAAGAGCTGCCTCACCACTAGGCTGCTGTTGCAGGCTGCACAACACGCTGCAACACCTTGTCCACCTTGAATAGAGCTCTGAATAGACCTCCTGTCCTGGTCAAAGGAGCTGTTTCTAAATCACCCCCATTAAATACACTATTTTGAAAGCGAAACTGGCCAATAGGCATTATCACGCATTATTTTGGCCAATGAATTCAAAGTTCCATGCCCATGTGTCCACCCAGGCATGTTGAGGGCCAGCATGAGACACCTGACTTGGTGGTGCTAAGTACCTAGCCCTCGCGACTTTCTTGGGGCCAAACACTTAATTGTTTTTGCTCAATTCATCAAAACTCCTGGACCTGCAACGGGAGGAGGAGAGCAGGGGTTTGGACCAATCTGGCAGGATTTATGACCTACTAGGGCAATAGGTACCCCTTTCAAAAAGGGGAAGATGGATCCATCTGGGAAGATGGATCACCATAGAATCATAGAATGGTTTAGGTTGGAAGAGACCTCAAAGATCATCCAGTTCCAACCCCCTGCCATAGGCAGGGACACCTCCCACTAGATCAGGTCGCCCAAGACCTCATCCAGCCTGGCCTTGAATACATCCAGGGAGGGAGCAGACACAACCTCCCTGGGCAACCTGTTCCAGTGCCTCACCACCCGCACTGTGAAGAACTTCTTCCTAACGTCCCGTTCAAATCTCCCCTCCGCCAATTTAAACCCATTCCCCCTCGTCCTGTCATTACAAGACCTTGTGAACAGTCCCTCCCCAGCTCTCCTGTAGGCCCCCCTCAGATACTGGTAGGCTGCTATGGATAAAGGCATCCCATACTTGAGGGAACTAGCTGTGCCAAGAATGCTCTATAATAACATGAATGACAGTCTTCAAGCTGCAGACCCAGATGTGGTCATATGTACACCAGCCATGTGGAGAAACTTTCTATGAAGTGCACCACCGTCATATGCCAGCTCATTGCTGGTAACATCCAGGGCTGTAACAGATAGCCAAGGACAAACAGTGGATGAAATGATTAGCATGCTCCAACAATATGAAGAAAGTTGCTCTTCTCACATACAGGCCTGCATTTCAGCTGTGGAGGAACTGTTCTGGAAGGTCCATCAGCTCCAACAGAACATGTCCTATTCCCCACATATACAGTCCCATGTTTAAGCTACTAGGAGTGAGCACTTACGTGTTCAAAGGAGACAATCTGGGAGGTACACACCATGATATTCCCCCTGTTGTATTACTTATGTGATCAGCTGTGTGAGTTTGTGAATTATAAGGAAATTCTTCCCAGAATAGCACTGCCTCAATTTCCAGTGAAAATTGATCAGGAAGAGCAGACAAACTGATACGACTTCTGATTCTTCTGAAGAGTCTTCCAAAGCATCTTCATGAGACCGAGTGATTCCACTTAGAGTTAGAGAGGCTCTGCCTCCGACCAGATGGAGAAGAGGGACCGTTGGGTTTATTGGGCTGTATGGATCCAATGGCTCAGCAAGTTGAACCCATGACAGTATAAAGCTTTAGTGTACTCTGATGCCACTGGACTGTGAGGGACTGTATCCCATTTATATTTCTGGTGTAATAGGGTGATCCCAACAGCTGGATGTGTCAGAAGCTGAGCCCTGGAATGCAGGCCATAGTTTCCTTTCACTTGGAGGGGTGAAAGGAGTCACTAGGATCAACTGCCTCAGGGGTGGAAACACAGCCCCAGCATTTGGACTGATCATGGATTGGTCCAGACTGTACTGGAAGAAGGTGGAGCTTCAGAGCATTTGCAGTGAGAAGTCTTCTCTGTACTCCAGGATGGCCTAATTTTGAATGAGAAAGGACAGTGAAAGATATATGATGTATGCTGTTTGATGTTAATTATTGCTGAGCATGATGTAAATAGTATAAAATAAGAGGTGGAAATGTCATAGGTTGAGTTGAACCTGTTGATGGATATTCAATACCTTGCTAACATCATGTCAGCTTCAAAATGGAAGTGCTGCCTGGTGCGAAGTATTATGGGGCTTCTGGTTTAGATTGGAACATGAGAGGCTTCCTGTTTCTGGTTGCTGCTTCCAGTTTCTGGGGTTTTTTTGGGGTATTGATCTTTTCTGCTGGACTGGCTGTGGGTTTGGGTGGGTGGAGTAATTTTATTGCTGCATTCTGCTGCTGCTTCTGCTTTTGCTGTGCTTTTCTGTTAAATAGGCTAAGGTAATCATGTGTTGTGTTATTTCCAGTAAACTCCTTATCTCAACCACAGGGCATCTCATGTTACTTTCCCTCCTGATTTTTTGGGGGGGCTTGTTTGTGAGAGTGGACTGTGTAAGTCAGCACAATGATTTAGGATGCATTTAGAGTTCTATTAGAACATAGTTATTGTGCAGAAAGTTAGGAGTTGGAAGTTACCTTGAAAGATCACCTAGACCAACTCCCCTGCCAGAGCAGGATCATCTAGAGTACAGTTACACAGGAACACGTCCAGGTGTGTTTTGAATGTCTTTAGAGAAGAAGAATATACAATCTCTCTGGGCATCCTGTTCCAGTCACCTTCTGCTGTCACCTTTACAGTGAAAAAGTGTTTTCTTATGTTCCTGTGCTCCAGGTTGCACCCATTGCCCCTTGTCCTATAACTGGACATCACTAAGAATAGCCTGGTATTCTTCTTTCAGTATTCTATATCAGTAAGCTTCTTGTTGGAGATGTAGATTAAATCAGTTCTTTAACTGCAAAGATACACAGTGGCAAGATGAATTGTTCTGATATAATAGTATAAATCTCTATTCTATGTCAATTTAAGGGTGGGATTGAAAGAGACAGCATGTCCATAACATACAGGGAAAAACTAAGTGTAAATAACTGACCCCAAGCCTCCATTGACCTGTTCCTGGCAGTACTTGCTAAGGTAGTGCTTTGAGATCAGTGTTGTGCTCTGCCCATTCAGCCACTTGCTTACTTGAGCTGTAACTTTCTTTCAGCTTCTTGCAATTCATTATTTAAGTATTGGTAAAGGGTATTGTGGGCAAAAGGACAGCCTTGCAGACTGTTTGTATGTCGGAGGCTGGATATACTCTGTAGAATAGAGCTCTAAGTCAAGATCCTTGAAGTAATAATAATGACCACAGGCACTGAGATGATTTGGTGTGATGTGGCTTAGTGCAGTCCTAGTTGCTTTGATGTATCCCAACTACAGCCCATATCTCAGTCCTACGTTAAATTGTTGCCCAACTAGACCGATTAGTCTGAGAGATGATAAATTAATTTTCTACTGAACTGAAATCAGAGCTAATCTTGGGCTTAGTGGAGGTAAAATAATTTAAGGGATTGCTGCGGAAGTGGAGGAAGTCTGTAGTGACAATAGTATCCAGCAATCAGATGGGGATACTGCTTAGCTTTTTATTTAAAGTATAACATTTCTACTCTTCGTGTAACTCCTGCTCTCTGGCTAAAGGACTCGTTTCTATAAATGCTTTGTGTTTGGTTCTCCAACATAATGTATATTTCTGTTACCACTGCCTCAAAAATTCTAGCTGTTTGTCAGCGATAAAGATGCTGCATCAGCTTCTTGATCACTACAGCCAGAACAGGGAACTGCCAAAACATTATTGAAAAAAAAAAAAGGCAATGCAAATGTGGTGGCCTAACAGCAGAGATGGTAACAGTGCTCAAACCATTCATTTTTACCACCATTTTCTCCTCTTTTCCCCACCTCGTTCTTCTTTGTGGGCTGATCTTTAATACATAGACAGCTAGAAGGACAGAAGCTTTGCTGGTTGGTAGAAATGAAGATCCCAAAGTATGTTTTAAGAAAGGGTGATAATTACCATTCCTCTTCTGAATGTGGAATCCCAAAGCACTGAAAGCACTAAATGACCTGATGTAGCTACCTGTGAAGTTCCTGTTGCAATTGAGAAGAAATTGAAATTGAAAATCTCTGGCCAATATGCTGTGTTTTCTTACTTCAGCTGTTAAACCACATCCTTTCATTTGAACATATAGCCTCTAATTAAAAGCTTATTTGCTATTCACCTATCTACTGCTTGTCTTTCTGTTTTTATAGTCTTGTTTTTAATAATAAAATATTTGCAAGACCTGTGCTATTGCAGGTTCGACCAAGAATTTTGCTAAGTTCTTAGTAGCAGCTCTCTGATTTGAAAGATGAGGCAGTAAGGAATTAATGTTTAGGGGTGTTTCTTTTTAATGAACATTCTCCATTGTGTTTATTTGTGGAGTGCCATCACATATTCCATAGCTTAGAGTCACTAGAATCAGAAGGATGCAGTGCAAACTGGAATGTGTTTTATTTGTTAGCTACATCTCTGTAAGGCTATAGGCTAATGGTCCATCTCCATTTGAGGTAGGAGAGCAGTGAGACTGACGTGAAATGTTGCGGTAGTCCTCATGCTTACTCCAGTTCCCAGAAATAAAAAAAATGCATTATGCCATCTGCTGAATTTTATGCAAAGTGGTCTCAACCACCAAGGGCCTGGCCAGTTGCCATTGAGGACCTGAATAGGTGAGTTTCATAACGTGCTTGTGGTGGTCATGACTCAAGTTTCTGATGTCTCTGACCTGAGGTGTAGTAACAGCTGTGCATTCCTATCCCACTGCAGAACAGGAGAGGGATTCATGTTCTGATTGATATTAATTTGCTAGAGCAAGCTTCTGATTGCCTTGCAGATGATAGTCAACTGACTCACTTGGGTCTTGAAAACTCCAGAAACTGGCAGTGAAGGGACAGAGAGAAGAATGGTCAAAAATTGTTCAAAGAGCATTTTGCTAGAAGTATGGGCTGATGAGTATGTTGACTGTAAAAGGCATCCATATCCAGTGCAAGAGGGATTTGGGGGGAATTCTTTTTCTGGTTCTTTAAACCACTTGGTGATGTTGCTATAGTAGTTTTATTGGTCTCTGTTTCAGTATTCTTATCTGCTGGACAGAATACTGCTTGTAAGATGTACTGAACTTGGCAAAACAAAACTGACTCTCATGCAGCAAATTATTTCAGATTATATTTTTCTGTTGTAACATTATGTAACTATGTACTGGGTTAGAGCGGATCCATCCCCTCCAGTAGAATAAACTCACTACAATACAGATTGTTTTGGAAAGTCAGGAAAAATGAAATAGTATTTTTCTTATAGTTTAAACTAAATGTAATAGTATAAAAAGAATATACTACTACAAGAGAGGAAGGAAAAAATAACAATATATATATAACCTCAAGGAGGATGGGGAAGGGGTCAAGCAGTGGCGACAAGCAGCAGAAGCAGCAGCAGCAGCAGCCAAAACAGTGGCAGGGGAAGATAGCAGCAGGCGCAGAGGTAAGCAGCAAAAAGGGGAGAACAAGCTGTACTTCCAGACATAAGGCTCTTGATGCTCCAATGAAATTATATTAACTTATCCATTGTTGCTATTATATAGCCTATCCCTAGAATGTTCACCTCTTCACTACTTTTTCCTATGTCTGAGCTAGAAATCTAGCTCAAACGGCCACAAACTAGTATTCAGAAAAAGGCTGTCCATATTGAATTGATTGTGGGCAATTGAAGAGGCAGGAATTATAAATTATGTAGCTTTTATAATTTCCAAAAGCCCCACCCACAATCTATGTATAAATTCGTTTTAAGTTTGGGTCCTAATTCGTTTGGGAAAAATCTTCACAAGGATGCCTTTTCAGGTAATTTAGGAAAAATCAGAAAATTGGAAAGATGTGGGCATAAAACAGCTTTGCTCTACTTACAAATGAGAGACAGTTTCTTTCACGGCAGCGTCTGGAGTCCAGCAATGGACCAGTGTCACATGGAGTCCAGTGCCCGCCAAAGTCCAAAATGACTGTAGGCACAGCTTTCACGAAGCCACGATCACAGGGGGAAAGCCAGGGTGCTTCGCAGTGTTCCCGCAAACAGCAGCAGTTTATCACTGAGGCAGGTCCTTGCAGCTGGTCTGGTTCAAAGTCCCTGCAAGGTCTGTGCAAGGCCTGTCTCCAGGTCCATGCAAGGGTCAACTCAGGGTCCGAGTCCGGGTCCGAGTCCAGGTCCGACTCCAATCTGTCCAGTTGCCGTATAGATACTGGTGCGATTTGTTCCTACCCTGTTCAAGCCCACGGTGGGGGGCGGGGGGAGAAGGTACTTTACTCCATATATTTTACTCCACATTTCAAGGAGGGAGGAAGACCGTTTCCTGCCCCATTCACACCTCTGGTGGGGCAGAGACTTGGGTGTTCCCTGCCACACATATGAGACAAAGGAGTTTCTATTTGTAACTTCATTTCCTGTTTTTATTTCCTATAATGCATTGTCACAGATTGTCTAACAACTTCTGAACAATCTTTTGTCTGCACAAATAAGATGCTGACATTCTTGGGAGAATTACTCTATTTCCCCCACATCTACAACTTGTAATAATCCTCTGATTCAGAAAGGACACTTTTCCCATTTGCCTTGTGTTCTTCCACTGCTTGTGTTCTTCATTTATCTTCCTCAGGACCTCAGCCCAGTCTAGTTACTGTCAGTGCAACAGCTGCTGTCTGTGCACTGTGTCCATTTCAGAGAATTCCCCTTGTATATCCAGGCTCACCAGAGATGTTCCCTCTGTCTGTGCCTCTTGCTTTATCTAATGACAATAAAGCATTTTAGTGTATGCTTTGTTTTAGTAAGACAAAAACAAGAATTGCCCCACAAAAATTCAAATAAGCATTGAACAAAACTGTATTTTGTGAGACAATGGCTCATTTGGAGCCTTCTTTTGAAAACTTTAGATTGGAAAGAAGTCTCACTGTGTATCTTCATGTCTCACTGAACTCTTTCTTCTGTGTGTTAATATCAGCTCCCATTCCCGCCAGCTTATTGTTTGATGCAGTTCATGCAAGTGTCCAATATGCAGAGTGAAATAAAGGGGTGTTGTGTACATTCATATAGCATAAGTATATATATACATGACTAGACAGAATAGTCTGAAAATGTAATTAAATCTGATTAAAGAAAAAAGGAGTTGTAGTAGAAAACAAGCATGCGTTACTCTTATGTTGGTCCTTTCAGAGCAAAGAACAAATGTGGCTGCTGGTACTCCAGTTTCAGCCTGTTTTTCCTTAGCTTGCAAGACTGCATAAAAACAATTGATTAAACAGAAAGCAAATGTAAAATCATAAGGTAGTTACTAGTAATGTATTCAAAGATGGGTTCCTTGCTTGCTTGCTATGTACTTTTTTTTTGCTATGTTCTTTCCTTCTCTAAAGTTCTTATAATAATTACAAAAGGAAGGGATGAAGGAAAACACCCAAACTAGTTTATTTTTTGCTTTCATACTATGTGAAGAATGCCTTTAAAGAGGTTAGTTTACAAAATCACAGAATGGTAGGGTTTGGAAGAGACCTCTGGAGGTCATGTAGTCCAACCTTCCTGCTAGAGCAGGATCACCCAGAGTAAATCACAGAGGATAGTGTCCAGGCAGGTTTGGAATGCCTCCAGAGATGGAGACTCCACAGCCTTTCTGGGCATCCTGTTCCAGTGTTCTGCCACTCTCAAAGTGATTTTTTTTTTCCTTTATGTTTATGTGCAACCTCTTCTATTGGCCCTTGTCCTGTCCCTGGACACCTCTGAAAAGAGCCCAGCTGCATTATTCTGGTACACACCTTTTAGATATTTATAACTATTGATGAGGTTCCCTCCTCAGTCTCTTCTTCTCCAGGCTAAACAGCCCCAGTTCTCTCAGCCTTTCCTTGTAACGATGTTCCAGTGGGGGTGTTCCAGTCCTCTCAACATCTTAGTGGCTCTCCACTGGACTCCAGCAGTTCCTTGTCCTTGCCTCATCAGGGCAGGGCAGAAACTGGGATAAGAACTGTCTCAGCCTGCTGGCCATACTCTTCAGAATGCACACCATTTTTTTTTTCAAGATATTTTGGTTGTTCAGATTATTTGTCCTTCTACTCTAGAAATTCAAATGCTCCAGCAGTATGGTAAGCAAAGTTGGTGTTAGCACAAAGTGAGAGAAATACAGATGGGAAATAAAGGAACAGGGGGCATATTAAAGCTTTTCCCCTTCTCTCTACCACTTGTCTTTTTTTTTAATTTGCAATTACAGTTCACTCTTTCAAAACCATTTTTCACAGTCTTGGAATCAGAATCTCCATGCCTTTCCCATCTTCCTACCTTTGCTAAAATTAAACTAGAATTTTAAGAAGTATCTGCAATATTAGAACATCTGTTATGATTGTGAAGCTGCCAAACAGCAGGTAACATTGGACATGCAAACTGGTCCATCTAAGGAATTGTGGTCATTCATGGGCACTGCCTGGTATCACACACTTGAACATAACGAAGTAGTCACATAGTTTATTCTTCCATCTTCTACCTATTCCTACCCTCCCCCCACTAAATGATGGTTTCCTCTGTTGCTGCTTAAATATGTTGATAAACTGGCATAGAAATACATTAGAATTTGTAGGTGACAAGCATCTGAATTGTCTTCTTGTCAAGGTATGAGCTGTTTTTTTCACTTTTGTTTTCACAAGACAGAAAAAGAGAAACTTAGCATTCGCCTGTGATGTCTTTGATGACCTTGTCAGAAATGTATGAAATATGTGAACTCATACTGATCACTGCCTGTACAGGGCATGTATTCTGACTTCTTCCTGATACTTTATATTTTGAAATTTAGGAAGCCTGGTTGTTGTTAGAGGACTGTCAGATCTGTTAACCTGAAAGAGATATGGCTGCTGCATCTTTGTCTCTCTAGAAGCAGCCACAGGTGACCTCCAGACTTGAGTCTTTTCAAAAGATTGCCAGGATCACCCTGATCTTTCCAGAAGCTAATTCCACCAGATGCTTCATTCCCAGAGACACACACATACCTGTTTGCCAAGCCACTTTGCTAGGGGGGTCAGCACAGCCTGGTACCACATTTCTAACTCCCTTTCATGTTCTCTTATTGTGTCCTTAGTCTTCCCATTTCTTCCTTCAGCTCAGCCACCAGGCTAAGCAGATCATTCATCATATGCTGCCCTTGTCATCCTCCACAGCTAGTGGAAGGCTCCAGCACTCCCTGCAGCCAGATGCCTGGATACCTGAATGAGCCTTGCAGAAGGGGTGGAGATGTTATCCTTTACGTAAAGAAGTAGAGTGCAAGGAGTTGTTGCTATAGAATAGCCATGAGCAGGTCAAAAGCTTATTGGTATGTATTAGTGATTGGGACAACAAAGGGAGCCTTGTCGTAGGAGTCTACTACAGGCTGCCCAATCAAGCAAAGCCTGTTGATGAAGCCTTCTTACTTCAGCTTGAGGAGACATTGCTCTTATCCTTTTGGGGGATTTTAACCACCCTGACATTTGTTGGAAAAGTAGCACAGCTAGCTGTAGGCAATCCAGGAGGCTCCTAGAGTCCCTAGATGACAACTTCTTAAAACAAGAAATTAACAGCCCTACACTTGGCAATGTGTTATTGGACCTGTTGGTCACAAATGCAAGTTAAGTCATCAGATATGTTAAGTCGAAGTCAGCCTGGGCTGCAGAGTTCATGTGGTAGTACAGTTTACGGTCTTGAGGGGTATGAAACTCATGAGAAGCATAGTTAGGACTCTACATTTCAGGAAAGCAAAATCCCAGCTCATCAAGGAGTAAATAGTAAGTAGGACCCTGTGGGACAAGGTAGTGGAACAGCGCTGTCAGATCTTTAAGGAGCACAAGAGGTCTCAATTCCCATATGTAAAAAAATTGGGTAAGGAAAGCAAGAGACCACCATGGCTGAGTCATGACCTGCTAGTCAAAGTAAAGGGCAAGTTGGGACTACACAGGAAATGGAATAAGGGAGAGACATCCTGAGAAGAGTATAGGTACATTGCCCAATTAAGGATGAGGTCCAGAAGGCCAAGGTGCAGCTGGAACTGAACTTGGCAAGGGATGCAAAGAAAAACAAGAAAAGCAACTGAGCCTTGATGAGCAACAGTGTGACCTAGTATCAATGGATGAGAAGGCTGAGATTCTCAGCAACTTTTTTGCCTAAGTCTTCACTGGTAAACCCTCTTTTCCTGGGTCTCATGTTGATGGCCCACAATTTGAAGACCAGAGAGACAAAGTCTCTCCCACTGTAAGTGAAGAAAAGGTGCATGATCATCTGAGGAACCTAAAGATATACAAGTGCATGGGACCTGATGAAATGCATCCTAGAGTCCTGAGGGAGTTAGCTGATGTAGTTGCCAAGCCACTCTCTATTGTATTTGAAAAGTCCTGTCAGTCAGGTGAAGTCCCTGGGGACTGGAAGAAAGGAAACATTACACCTGTTTTTTAAAAGGGTAGAATGGAGGACCCTAGGAACAACCAACCTGTCAGCCTCTCTCCTGTGCCTGTGATGGTCATGAATCAGATCCTCCTAGATGCTGTGCCATGCTGCTTTTCCTCAGCACGTTTTCTTTTGTTGTATGTTTTTGCATTTCTGGGAAATTCCAGGTCTGAGTTTCCATCTATCTTCTCTTATCTGGCCTGTCTGTTAAAGCTCATCTCTCTGTCACTCTGATATCTAGTTCCAACTTTGAGATTTGCCCACCAGCTTTTTCCCACTGCGTTCTGATGATTCTGTCTGCACCTTCCACCTCCCCCATTTCTCTAAAAGTAGGGTACAAATACGAAACACTGGTCAGATGTCTCCTCTCCATGAATTAGCTGCTGCAGTCAACACCTTTTCACTTGCTCAGCAGTTGCTTGATTGATTGAGGAAAAGCCTTTTTTAGCTAAAAGCCTTCAGAATCTTAACTGTATCAAGTGCAAATTTTTATAATTTGATTTATTAACCACCGGCCTCACTGAATGTATCAGTTCAAAGATCAGATGCACCTAGATGCATGTTATTATTTCCAATGGGCTATTAATATTAATGATCAGAATTAATAATTCGACACACATTTTCTTTTGTCTTATGTTTTTGCATTTCTAGAAAATTCTATGTTTGAGTTTCTATCTTTATTCTCTTATCTGACATGTTTGTTAAAGATCAGATGCATCTGGATGCCACGCTAAGGCACATGGAAGACAGGGAGGTGATTCAAGACAGCCAGCATGACTTTACTGGGAGCAAATCCTGCCTGAAATAACCTAGTGGATATCTATGAGAAAAGTGACTATGTCAGCAGATAAGGGATGACCTATTGATAGGATCTCTCTGGACTTCTGCAAGGACTTTAACAGGGTGCCCCACAACATCCTACTTGCCAAGTTGGAGAGGTGTGGATTTGATGGATGGACTGTTCACTGGATAAGGAATTGGCTGGATAGTTACATCCAGAGTAGTTCTCAATGGCTAGAAGTCTAGATGGAGAGTGCACCATCAAGTGCACCATCAGCAGGTTTGCAGATGACACTAAGCTAAGTGGTGCTGTTGATATGCCAGAGGGACAGGTTGTCATCCAGAGGGACCTGGACAAGCTGGAGAGGTGAGCACAGGTGATCCTCATGAGGTTCAACAAGAAGAAGTGCAGGGTTCTGCACCTGGGCTGGTGCAATCTTCAGTATCAATACAGACTGGGGGATGAGGTGATAGAAAGCAGCCCTGTGGAAAAGGCCTTGGTGGTGCTGATGGATGAGAAGCTGGACACGAGCAGACAGTGTGTGCTTTCAGCCCAGAAGGCCAATCACATCCTGGGCTGCATCAGAAGAAGCATTGCCAGCAGATCCAAAGAGATGATTCTGCCACTTTGCTCTGATGAGTCCTCACCTGGAGTACTGTGTCAAGGTTTGGAGCCTTCAATACAGGAAGGACACGAACCTGATGGACTGGGTCCAGAGGAGGGCCATGAAAATGATCAGGGGGTTGGAGCACCTCTGCTGTGCAGGCAGGCTGAGGGAGCTGGAGTTGTTCAGCCTGGAAAAGAGGAGGCTCCAGAGAGACCTCATAGTGGCCTTCCAGTACCTGAAGGGGGCCTACAAGAAAGACTACTTGCAAAGACCTGTAGTGATAGGACAAGGGGCAATGGCTTCAAACTAGAAAAGAGCAGACTTAGACTAGATGTTAGGAACAGCTTCTTTACTGTGAGGGTGGTGGAACATTGAAGTAGGTTGTCCAGGGAGATGGTTAGGGAGCCAGGCCTAGAGATATTCTAGGTGTGACTCAATGGGTCTCTGGGCAACCTGGTCTAGTTGAGGATGTCCTTGTTGACTGCAGAGAGGATTGGAATTGAGGACCTTTGAAGGGTCCTTCCAGCCCTGACTGTTGTGTGATTTTACGATCCTCCAGTGATGGCCCTGGGAGTAGCTACTAGAAGGTGTTAACAGGGGTTCCACGACCTGCCATTACCTCTCTGTACTGTTTTCTGTGTTTTGTTATCACATAACTACATTGTCACCATCTACAGGAAGCTGAGTAAGTAGAAGAAATTTAATTTTTTAATGTTCTCTTTTTGTATGACTCTTATTTAAGAATTCTTAAGTATTTGGGGCTCTTTGTGTAGGATATAATAAAATCATAGAATGTCAGGGTCCGGAAGGAATCTTGAAAGATCATCTGGTCTAGCCTCCCCTGCTAGATCAGGATCACCTACAGAATGACTGATGCTAAGCTCTCTTCTCATCTTTGCATTTATTTTTTCTGTTATGGGGTGTTCTGCAGTGCTTATCACCACTGTGTTTATGTGATGATATAAAGAAGATTTCCGATGTGATGTTTTTCTTACATTTAATATGAATCTCTTATCATCTCCTTATATAGAAAATATTCCAGTCCATTAATCATCTTTGTGACCCTTCACTGAAGTTATTTTAGTATGACTATGGTTTTCTTTTACTGGGGAGCCTTCCATATTGTTACGTTTAGGTATGTCTGCAAGATGCTATTTTGAAAATTAATATAATTTATTGATTTTGTTATTCAGAAACTCACTACCAACCAGTATTTTTGATAATAATCAGTTCTTTCCATGATCATGACAATGTTATACAGAGGGAGATAAACAGGGAATTTAGAACGCTTAAAAAACATAACTAGGAACAATGTAACAAACATTAAACTTAAAACCGGAAAGAGTTTCTTAGTTTCAATTTTACCTCTTGCCCACCAGAGGACTCAAGGGGCTCCTTTATGTTGCTAAGACAGAAGGTATTCTGATTCACTTAAGAATTTACAGAATTTTGTTAAAGATTTGCTAGGGGGCTTTTGAGTGTTTACTCACAAAGTAGTCTCTCTGGATTTCCGGGTCTGCATTATAGTATTAGACAGTACCCAAAGCACGTGGAGAGATTGCTGTCAGTGGTTTCAAAGCTGTTAGAGGCTTTGAAGTTTTCCCAGACTCTTTTCTCAGGAAGCTGAGGGTCTAACACAGTCTCTGCCCTGGTTGCTCTTGACTCCCAATTCAGCAGAAAACTTGAGGAGGGGCAGGCAGGATGCAATGAGGCAGTAGCATAGAGAGCACATTGAGGCAAAAGCAGCAATGACAACAGCAGCCCATTGTGCTGCCTGCTCATCTCTTTTATCCATACAGTCCAAGGGCCTTTGGACAATCAGAATGGCACTTTGCCAAGCTTGACCATATTAGGTGAAACTGGTACTTTTGTTTTCCTTTCCCATGGTTGCTTCCCTCAGCTCAGGAGGAGGCGGAGCAGGGGAACATGTCTGGGGAAGCCAGGACATGTTCAGGCCCATTTTGGCCTACCACGACACACATAACATAGTGTCATGGGTTGAGTTTGATCTGCTGATGTATTCAATACCATGCCAGCTTCAAAATAGAAGTGCTCTCTGGAGCAAAGTATCATGGGGTTTGAAGTTCAGATTGTAACATGAGAGGTTTCCTATTCTGGTTGTGATTCCCAGGTTCAGGGTATTGGGCTTTTCCTTTGGGCTGGTTACTGTGTGCTTGAGTTGGGAGGACCATATTATTGCTGGCTTCTGCTTCTGCTTCCACAGTTCGCTGTACTTTTCTGCAAATTGTCTGAGGTAATTCTGCATTGAATCATTCCACTAAACTTCTTACCTCAGTGCTGCATGTGTTTTGGTGTTACTTTTTCTCCCATCTGTGTGGGTGGAGGGGTGCTTGTGAGAATGGACTGTGTTAACCCAGGACTCATAATTCTTCATATACATACTCACCAGTGTTAAGTAGAGAGGAATAGTTACTTTCCTTGTTCTACTGGTGATGTTGCTCCTAATATAGCTCTGGATACTGTTGCCGTATGTGTCCTCAAGAGCACTTTGCTTGGTCATGTTGAATCCATTGTCCACTGAAACCTCCAGATTTATTTCTGCACAACTGCTTTTCTTGTGAGTCAGCCCATAGCATATACTGGTTCAAGGGGTTGTTCCTTTTAAGGTGCAAGACTTCACATTTCTCTTTGTCAATTTTCATGAATTTTCAGTCCATTTCTTCACCCTGTTCTGTGAATGGTGGCAAAACCATTTGGTCTGTCAGCCACTGTTCTTGGTTCTGTATAGTCTCAAAGGTGGATAGCAGAATATACAGCTTAATGAAATTCTCATTTACTTTGGTAACTCAGAGTGAGCTCAGGGTTAAAGCAAGATTTTGGCAGGTGACCTAGGAAGAAAGAGTGTTTGTTGGATGCAGTATGACTCGATTTTTTTTTTTTTTTTAAATAAACATGGCTTCTTGACTATCTTGGATGGACGTTTATGTTTCATACTTTCAGCTGTCAGGAAGGACCTGATTTCTTCAGCAGTCTATGACTTGTTTGCCATGTGATTTTGATATACTCCATTCAGGACTGAATTTTCAGCCCTACTCCACCTAGCATTGAATACTTTCAGTTGAAAATTGCATCTGCTCATGTTCACAGTAAGCAATCCTGAAAAAGCATTTTTACTTTGTATTTCTTGACCTAGGGATTGTCGGAAGATCACTTTAAACAGTGCTTTTAAACTGTGAGCACTGGTCTACAGACAGATGTTGAAGACCGATTCCCAGTTTGCTTTGGGCTTCTGGAATTAGCTTGTTCATTCTGTTAACAATGGTTTTTATGGCTTACCTCTTACAAGTCTAATCAAGTCCTGCCTGCTTTCCCCTGACAAAGAAATATTCCATAATAATAACCAAATCTGTTTCTTCATTATTTATTTGCTTGTATTATACATAGACAGATTTTTTTTTCTTTTCCCAGAAGCCTGAACTGTCTTCCATGTCAGCTGCTCCTTGGCTGGTCCACATAGCAGCCTTTGTATAGCATGGTGTGTATGTGCCTGTTCTTTGGAGAACCACTGGTACTCTGGAAAATTTGGACTACATAGCAATGTGTCTGAGGGGTGTGGAGTTATCATGGGAGAATAATATGCATGCCTCTGTTATGCTAGGGCAACAGTTAATTCTGGGCTTTCCATGTCATACTGAACACTCATTTGTACAGCTGATGATGAAATTCTGGGGTATATGGAGGATATGAACTGGCTCTCCTGTAAAACTGGGCTGCATATGCCTTCCTACTCTGCAGCCAAACATTAGTAACTGTTCTTTGGTTAGTTTAAATAGTTGCCTAAACATTCTGAATAATTGTTTCATAAACAATCTGAGTAAACATTTTGAATAATATTCTTTCAAAATGTAGTTGTTCTAATTTATTTTCTGTGAGTATATCTTTCAAATATAATAGGCTACTTCAGTTGAAAATTTCTTTCAGTTTAAGTAACACTCTGTCAGCACCCTAATAGAGGAATTACACACATGATCTGCAGTGCCATTCACAAGGAAAGAAAGGGAAAGAAATGTTGATTTTTGTCCTCGTCACTCACTCACAGTGCTTCAGACTTTGGCCCTTTTTTTTTTTTTTTTTNTTTTTTCTTTCTCTTTCCCCCAAAGTTAAGCAGACATTTCATGTACTCCTTTTAGCTGGGAATCTTTTTGGCAGATTTCTATGTTAGATTACATAGGTTTGTGTGCTGGTTCAAATTTCTAAAGCAGGATTTTTCTGATTACAAGCTAAAGTTTGAATTTCCAGCCCTACTGAATCCCCCTCCAAACCTGCTGACCATGCCAGGCAGACTGATATATTTCTACTGGATTTGTTAATGTTCAAGATACATTCTTGTCATTCTTTTCTCACAGGAAAATATCTGTAAATAACTCTGTGTAAAATTTCATATTCTACTGGGTTTTCTGTCACTCTTAGGAACTTTATTACCTTATTTATTTTGAGGGTTAGTATACCTCTAAGAATAACCAAGTAAGGGTATGATGATGGATCAGTGCCATTTGGGTAAAGGAGCATATGTTGAAATACCCATTTCCTATGTTGTTTTAGAGGTACATAGTGGTATTTTATCCTTGTGTACTTTAAGGGAAATGTTTATTTCCAGGTTTTCATTTAAAAATAGCATTATTGCAGCACTAGTTTCTTCCATTGTTTCCCACAAGAGTAATTGGTTCTATTAAGGTTTAGTGATTGAATCTCACGCAAAAGCTTTTTTTTTCTTCCAGTTGTAAAGTTTACATTTGTGAAAGTTGATGTCAGAAGTTGTTACACTTGATGTACCAAGAATAGTATCCAGTTTAAATAGAAAATAATTGGAAAACTGTTACTGAGTATGTAAGTGTTAATAATCTTGAGATTGTATTTAAAACTACTTAGTCTCATTTCTATGTTTTTGTCTCATCTTCAGTTACTCTTTGTAGTTGCTTTTGATTCAAAATAGATGTGATAATGAACTTCATCAATAGAGCTATATGTTTTAGGCTAACATTTTCCAATTTTTGCCCTTAAAAATAGAAATTTGGATATATATATATTATTTTAAATATATACTGGAAGTTCTTTTACAAGCTTGTGGATAAAAGACAGTTTTACAAACTGACCTTAGATATGAATTTCAGAGCTTTAAGCAAACAAATTTTAAAAGTTAGTCAGTATTCATAGTGTGGACCACCACCAATCCTCATTATATGTGGGATATGAGGTTTCTGTTTTTATCTGAGGAGATCCTATCTGTCATTTTTTCTGGTTCATCTCTCTTAAAAGCCCCAAATCATTTCTTTTCTCTGCAGTTTCTAAAAATAGAACGGCTGAAAGTGATAGGTAGTTTATATTCACTATGGATATTAATTTGAATCTCTGATGCCTTTTTGAGACTTTTTAGTCTTCTTAAGAGTTAATATGAGTCAGCAAGCTAATCAGGACCTTAAAAAGACCATGCTGGCATGAGGAAACAATGGGTTGTGCCTTGGTTTTAGAGTTCTGTTTGTGTACTGGCTTTTAGCTGCATTGTAGCAGTGTGCCAATTTGTCTCAAATGTGTAGTTGTAAAACGTTGTGCATTATTGTACTCTGCACTTACAAGGATTCTTCACGTCCTCCATAGCTATGTGCCTGAGTTGCCACTCACTGGCTTTCATTGAAAGAGAGGGATACTTGCAGCTAATGAAAAGTCATGGTCTTCTTATGAACACCATCTTGTGAACATAAGGATTGTAAGGTTTTCAGGTCTCAATATTCAATCCTGAATGTTAGATACCTATGTGCAGAGAGGAATGTGTTGTAATTGTATATACTTTTAGAAGTGAGACTACAACAAGTAGGCAAGAACATGCAAGAAATATGACATAATAATAACTACAAGTTCTTGTTTCAAGGCAAGATCTATTTACTCTAATTGGCTGGGAGTTTGTACTTAGTTGGATCTTATATTTTAATTTTGATAATCTTTAATTACGTAGTACTGGGTTATAGGAATATTATAAATGTAACAGATCCTCTGCTGGGTAGTCCATAAGACAAGGCATTTTTAAAAGCTGGAGGTTTTGTAAAGGCTGAATTACCATGAAAGATCTCTAGGACTGTATGATTTATGCCAAAGGTGCTGCAAGATTGCATAAATTTAAGACTTTTAATGTGAACTGCCATGTTCATACACTAAAATAATTATAGGGTGCTGACAATGGAGACCTATTTAAGAAAATGAATTACTAAATTTTACTTCAGTCTATTGTTTATGATAAAACTATGCTGCTATATTAAGCTAAGGAAAAGAAAAAAACTGCACAAGAACATGAAATGCTGTCAAGTCACAGATTATAACACTGGAACTGGAAGTTGTTCTCAGTGGAGAAAATTTATTACTTTTACCTTTTTCTAAAATGGCCTTATGTGATGAAACGATTCATACAAATTCAAAATATGGTGAGACATCTGTTGCTGTGACTTCTCATGTTGACTGTATGAGAGTATGGGCAGTAATCTGGTCTGAACTGACTCCCTGCTAAACCTGCTATAATTATTTAGAATTATTGTCAATGATTGGGGAAAGCTGGGAGTAATTATTTCTGGTGCAGTGATGCTCAGAAGTACAAAATTAATAGGTATTGTGTAAGCACATAATACCATAGCAATATACTTGATGGCTGTGAATACCTACACATTGAAAGCTGAACCCAAGAATGCCTGCTTCGGTGTATCCTTTCTGGAAACCAGCTTCTTGTATGAATGTCAACAGGACCTTTGTGGAGGCAAGTTTGTGCTTTAGGGCTCTGACTTCTGGTTGACTGCTGGAGAGAAGTTGTCTTTCCACTTTATGCATGGGGTTTGTGAGATCTGCAAGGTAAACAACTTTGGGAACTATTGACAACTGTTCTCTAACTGTACCATGTGCCTTAGCATGGCATCTCTGTGTCTCTTAAAACACCTCCAGGGATGGGGACTTAATCATCTCTCTAAGGAGCCTGTTCCAGTGTTTGAGAACCCTTTCAGTGAAGGCGTTTATTCTATTATCCAGCTTAAACTTCCCCTGGTGCAACTTGAGCACATTTCTTCTTGTCCTATGAGTTGCTACTAGGGAAAAGAGACTGACTCTTCACTCCAATCTCCTTTCAGGTAGTTGTGTAGAGTAGCAAGGTCTCCCTTCAGCCTTCTTTTCTGTAAACAGCCCAAGTTCCCTCAGCTGCTCTTCATAAGACCTGTTCTCTGTGTCAGTTTAGTTGTCCTCACCATTGCAAACAAGTTGGCTTTACCAAGAAACTACTTGGCTTTACCTGATAGTCCAGATAAAAATATTAATAAACTATAACCAAACAAAATCCTAATTAAAAAAAATCCCCCACCAAGTTATATATGTTGGGAAGAACAGCCTGAATCTGAACCCTGACACTAAGAGTTTGGACAGTTAGTCAACAGGACAAAGAAATGAGGCTGACAGAGTGCCATCTGTCCAGCCTGAGAAGTAACACCCATCAGTCAGGAGTACTTCCATGTACAGCAGTGTGTCTCATTAGGTCATAACCCACACTATTAGCAGCTTTACAGCAGTGTGGCATTTGTATAAGACTTCCAACCAGAAGCAATGGAGCTGGACAAGAGAAGGTTAAGTGGAGGGAAGTTGCAGGCACTTTGTGCTACTCCTCCTTGACTCTCTGGTCAATGCCCTTACAGAAGGACCCTGAGTGCAAACATCATGTTAAATGCAGAAACCTTCAATGCATCTCAGGTAGGTGCCCCTTCAGCTGTTTCTCACTCAGCATCAACATTGAAAGAGAGGTACAAAAAGGTGTGATGGGGAGGGGTAATTGATAAATAAGGGACACTATTTACTAACAGCTCTTTCCAAGTCAGCATGCCACAAGCAAACCAAGTCTAGTAGCTCTAGAAATTATCAGTAAAAGCTCAGATGGTATTTGAGGTAACCTGACCTGTCTAGGTTAAGCTGTGATAGTGGTGGGTTTGTTTCTTTGTGGTTTTTTTTTTTTTTTTTTTTTTTTTT
>VWZI01012589.1:0-17665 GCA_013396835.1 Psilopogon haemacephalus
ATTATATTACATTATATTATATTCTACTCCATTCCATCCCATTCCATTCTCTGCCTGCAGCACTAATTTAGCTTTGGTGGCTTAATGACAGCATCTTGGTCCTGGAGGTGCAGGTCTTATTGATGGACCTTGCATTACCTCATGGGCAGGAGATGGCTTCTCACTTGAAATCATTCCCTTTGGCTTTCCAGAGAACCACAAAACTTACTCCAAATAAGAAGTTACCACTCTTTTTTTTTTTTTCCCCCTCGTTTGCTTACCTTTCTTGTTGTCATAGGAGCTGTGATGACAGCCTTGATGGGGAGGAACCCAGGAGAAATTTGGGATATTCTGAATCTTGGATGGATTAGATGCTGCTTCTTTGTGCTAATTGTTGTTTGTTGTTTATTTGTTTTTTATTTTCTTTCTTCCCCCCTCTCTCTGTCTTGCAGCTCCAGTAAATCCACACCTACGTAAGTATTTCTTTATCTCTCTATGTGTGGACCCCTTGTCCCTGACAGTTAAGAAGTCCATGAGAAGTATTTCACTTTCAGTGGCCAGCCAAGAAGTTCAGGGGCCACCTTGCATGGTGTGCAAGCTGCTCTGGAGGCTGAAGGTCTCCTTCCTCTTGTTCTGCCAAGGTGGTAAAGGAAGAGGAGATAGAGAAAAGGAAACATTGAGCCTCATCTCGTCTTTTCCTGCTGCCCAAATTGTCAAGCTAAAGGAAAAATGCTGACATTCAGAGAAAGCATCCAGATCCCAGGGGGTTGGAAGAGACCCAAAGAGATCCCAGGATCAGAGGATGTCAGGGGTTGGAAGGGACCCAAAGAGATGACAGGATCAGAGGATGTCAGGGGTTGGAAGGGACCCAAAGACATCACAGGATCAGAGGATGTCAGGGGTTGGAAGGGACCCAAAGAGATCCCAGGCTCACAGGATGGCAGGGGTTGGAAGGGACCCAAAGACATCACAGGATCAGAGGATGTCAGGAGTTGGAAGGTTTCCCTTCAGGTAGCTGCAGAGAGCAATGAGTTCTGCCCTGAGCCTCCTCTTCTGCAGGCTGCACACCCCCAGCTCCCTCAGCCTCTCCTCTTGGGCCTGTGCTCCAGGCCCCTCCCCAGCCTTGCTGCCCTTCTCTCAACACCTTCCAGCACCTCAACATCTCTCTTGAATGGAGAGGCCTAGAACTGGACACAGGACTCAAGGTGTGACATGTCCAGTGCTGAGTACAGGGGCAGAATAATCTCCTGCTTGCCACACTGTTCCTGCTCCAGAGTGGCTGGAAAGTTGCCTGGCAGAAAAGGAATTGAGGCTGTGGTTGACATCTGGCTGAATATCAGTGTGTGACACTAATCCAGGTGGCCGTGTTGATGTGCTGGAGGGTAGGAAGGCTCTGCAAAGGGACTTGGCCAGGCTGGATTGATGGGATGAGGTCAGTGGGATGAGGTTGAAGAAAGTGAAGTGCTGGATCCTGCCTTTGGGTCACAACAGCTCTATGCAATGCTTCAGGCTCGGGGCAGAGTGGTTGGAAAGTTGCCTTCCAGGAAAGTTGCTCGACAGCCAACCGTGTCCTGGGCTGCATTAAGAGAAGCATTACCAGCAGGGCAAGGGAGGGGATTCTGCCCCTTTAACTCTGCTCTCCTCACAACCCACCTGGAGTACTGTGTGCAGCTCTGCAGCCCCCAGAACAGGAAGGACATGGAACTGTTGGAGATAGTCCAGAGGAGGGCCACAAAGATGATCAGAGGGCTGCAGCACCTCTGCTATGAGGACAGGCTGAGAGAGTTGGGGCTCTGCAGCCTGGAGAAGAGAAGGCTGCCAGGAGACCTTAGAGTAGCCTTCCAATATCTGAAGTGGACTACAGGAAGGCTGGGGAGGGACTGTTCACAAGGTCTTGTAATGACAGGATGAGGGGGAATGGGTTCAAACTGGCAGAGGGGAGATTTGAATGGGATGTTAGGAAGAAATTCTTCACAGTGAGGGTGGTGAGACACTGGCACAGGTTGCCCAGGGAGGTTCTGTCTGCTCCCTCCCTGGAGGTGTTCAAGGCCAGGCTGGATGAGGTCTTGAGCCACCTGATCTAGTGGGAGGTGTCCCTGCCTATGGCACAGGGGGGTTGCAACTGGGGGAGCTTTAAGCTTCCTTCCAATCTAAACCATTCTATGATTCTATGATTCTATGAAAGGACCTGGGGATTGACAGCAGGATGCTGGTTGGTAGCAGCTGGAGATGAGCCAGGGTGTGCCCAGGTGGCTAAGAAGGCCACCAGCATCCTGGCCTGGATCAGCAATAGTGTGGCCAGCAGGAGTTGGGAGGTGATTCTGCTCCTGTACTGGGCAGTACAGATGATTCTGCTCCTGTGCTGTACCAGTGGGCACTGGTGAGGCCACACCTTGAGTGCTGGATTCACTTTTGGGCCACTCCCTTCTACTAGGACATTGAGGCATAGGAGGTTCCATGTGAACCTAAGGAAGATTTTTTTTTTTTTCCTTGTGAGTGTGACAGAGCACTGGAACAGGCTGCCCAGGGAGGTAGTGGAGTGTCCCTCTATGGAGATATTCCAAACCTAGATGTGCTCCTGTGTAATCTGCTCTAAGTGATGCTGCTCTGGAAGGGGGCTGGACCAGATGAGCTTTGGAGGTCCCTTCCAGACGTTGACTTTCTATGGTTCTATGACTGAGGTACTGAAGTGGGTCCAGAGAAGGGGAAAAAAGCTGGGGAAGGGTCTGGAGACCCGATCTGGTGAGGAGCAGCTGAGGGAGCTGGGGCTGTTCAGCCTGGAGAAGAGGAGGCTGAGGGGAGCCCTTCTGCCTCTCTACAGCTCCCTGTAATGAGGTTGGAGTGAGGTTAGATTCATCTCTTCTCTCCAGCATCATATGATACTAGGTAACGACTTGAAATTGTGTCAGAGGAGGTATAAAAGACTTTTTTTTTTTCTCCCTGGCAGTGTGACAGAGCACTGGAACATGCTGCCCAGGGGGTTGTGGAGTCTCCCTCTCTGGGATACATCCTGGGATACGTTCGGGGATGCATTCCTGTGTGATCTGCTCTAGCTGATGCTTCTGTGGCATGGGGGCTGGACCAGATGAGCTTTGGAGGTCCCTTCCAGACGTTGACTTTCTATGGTTCTATGACTGAGATGGTGAAGTGGGTCCAGAGAAGGGCAACAAAGCTGGGGAAGGGTCTGGAGAACAGCTCTGGTGAGGAGCAGCTGAGGGAGCTGGGGGTGTTCAGCCTGGAGAAGAGGAGGCTGAGGGGAGACCGTCTGGGTCTCTACAACTCCCTGTAATGGGGTTGGGATGAGGTTGGATTCATCTCTTCTCTCCAGCATCATATGATACTAGGTAATGGCTTGAAATTCTGTCAGAAGAGGTAGACATTGGACACGAGGAACATTTTTTTTTGCTGATAAAAGCAGTCCAAGCATTGGAACAGGCTGACCAAGGCAGGTGATGGAGTCACCATCCCTGGAAGGTATTCAAGAGATACGTGCACATGAGACATTGGGGATGTGCTCTTATGGTCCTGGTGGTGCTGGGTTGATGGTTGGACTTAGAGAATCATAGAATGGCTTGGGGATGATGCAGTGCATGGTGGGACTGAAGAATATGTTGAAAGTCCTGCAGTTTAAAAAAAAAAATGAAATAAAAGTAATATAATAATCATAGAATCATAGAATGGTTTTGTTGGAAGGGAGCTGAAAGCTCAGCCAGTTCCAACCCCCCTGTGCCATAGGCAGGGACACCTCCCACTAGAACAG
Source organism: Psilopogon haemacephalus (assembly GCA_013396835.1). Lineage (NCBI taxonomy): Eukaryota > Metazoa > Chordata > Aves > Piciformes > Megalaimidae > Psilopogon > Psilopogon haemacephalus. The sequence continues at coordinate 3,740 of VWZI01012589.1, forward strand.
GTCGCTCAAGGCCTCATCCAACCTGGCCTTCAACACCTCCAGGGAGGTTGTGGGCTATAGAAGCACTGAATGTGATCAAGGATTGCATTCTGTTCTTCTGTGCTCCACAACCTCCCTGGGCAACCTGTGCCAGTGTCTCACCACCCTCACTGCAAACAACTTCCTCCTAACATCCACTTTCAATCTCCCCTCTCACACTTTAAACCCATTCCTCCTCATCCTGGCATTACAAGACCTTGTCAGTAGTCCCACCCCAGCCTTCCTGTAGCCCCCATTCAGATAGTGGAAGGCCACTGCAAGGTCTCCTGGAAGCACTCTCCCGGGTTTCCTATTCCAGGGCTTGGCAACCATTTCATAGAATCAAAGAATGGTTTAAGTTGGAAGGGAGCTCAAAGCTCAGCCAGTTCCAACCCCCCTGTGCCATAGGCAGGGACACCTCCCACTAGAACAAGTTGCTCAAGGCCTCATCCAACCTGGCCTTCAACACCTCCAGGGAAGTTGTGGAGCACAGAAACACAGAATGTGATCAAGTAGGGCAACCTATGCCAGTGTCTCACCACCCTCACTGTGAAGAACTTCCTCCTAACATCCGCTTTCAATCTCCCCTCTGACACTTTAAACCCACTCCTCCTTGTCCTCTCATTACAAGACCTTCTCAATAGTCCCTCCCCAGCCTTCCTGTAGCTCCATTCAGATCCTGGAAGGCCACTCCAAGGTCTCCTGGAAGCCTTCTGTTCTCCAGGCTGCAGAGCATTTTTTTAATGACGCACAGAAAGTCGAAGCTCAGCTGCAGAAGATTCTGTGCCCTGCGTCAATTATTAATCAGGCCTTAGCTCAAAGCTCGTGGGAGATGCTGGAACCATTCTCCCTTTGAGGGAAATGAGCAGTGGATGAGGCCTCTGCTAATTAATACATTAAATATATACTCTGGGAAGGTAAGGCAGAAGCCGCCCGGCAGTCCCAAGTGCTTCTCACCAGGGTCCTTTGTGATTTTTTGAAGCCTGAAACTGCTTTCAAAATCTTTATCCAGCTCTAGCAGGCATGTGGTGGAGTGGAGGTGGCAGCTGAGAAGCCTTTGTGGTATGAAAGCTCAAGGGAGGGAGGATGCTGGTGGAGAAGCTGAAGATGAGGCAGCAGTGTGCACTTGCAGGGCAGAAAGGCAAGCAGAGGCTGGGCTGCAGCAGGAGCAGTGTGGGCAGCAGGGCCAGGGAGGTGATTCTGCCCCTCTGCTGTGCTCTGCTGAGAGCCCACCTGGAGTAGTGCATCCAGTGCTGGAGCCCCTGGGACAAGAGGGATGTGGAGATGCTGGAGGTGTGCAGAGAAGGGCCCCGAGGATGCTGAGAGGGCTGCAGCAGCTCTGCTGTGAGCACAGCCTGAAAGAGTTGGGGCTGTGCAGGCTGGAGAAGAGGAGGCTCCCAGGGGACCTTCTTGTGGCCTTCCAGGATCTGAATTGGGCTACAAAAAAGCTGGGGAGGGACTTTTTAGGGTGTCAGGGAGTGACAGGACTAGGGGGAACGGAGCAAAGCTGGAGGTGGGGAGATTCAGAGTGGAAGTGAGGAGGAAGTTGTTGAGCATGAGAGTGGTGAGAGGCTGGAATGGGTTGCCCAGGGAGGTGTTTGCAGCCAGGCTGGCAGAGGCTGTGGGTAGCCTGATGTAGGGTAGGGTGTCCCTGGGCATGGCAGGGGGGTTGGAACTGGCTGATCCTTGTGATCCCTACCAACCCAGACTGATTTTTCATTCTATGATTCTATGAAATCTGTGCCAACTTGCTCATTGTTTCCTTTGTCTGTGTTCTACCTCTGCCTCTTTTAGCACTGAGGGTGATGGAAAACTTTGCCCAGCAGCACTAGGGGGTCCCCAGCATAACTTAGAATTGTAGCATTATTAAGACTGGAAAAGGATACTAAGATTGAATCACAGAATGTTTTAGCTTGGAAGGCAGCTCAAAGGTCAGCCAGTTCCAACACCATGCTATAGGCAGAGACAACTCCCAACAGGTCTCTCAAGGCTTCATCCAGCCTCGTCCTGAACACCTCCAGGCAGGTTGTGGAGCACAGAAGCACAGAATGGGATCAAAGGTCATGTCCAAGGATGGGCACTCCAACTCTGTATTGGGTTATTTGTTCCAGGTCTTGGCAAACATTTAATAGAATTATGAATGGTTAAAGTTGGAAGGGAGCTCAAAGCTCATCCAGTTCCAACTCTGCTGTGCCACAGGCAGGGACACCTCCCACTAGAACAGGTCACTCAAGACCTCATCCAACCTGGCCTTCAACACTTACATGGAGGGAGCAGCCACAACCTCCCCGAGCAACCTGTGCCAGTGTCTCACAACCCTCACTGCAAACAACTTCCTCCTAACATCTGCTTTCAATCTCCCCTCTGACACTTTAAACCCATTCCTCCTCATCCTCTCATTACAAGACCTTGTCAATAGTCCCTCCCCAGCCCTTCTGGAGCCCACTTCAGATACTGGAAGGCCACTCCAAGGTCTCCTGGAAGCCTTCTCTTCTCCAGGCTGAAAAGTCCCAACTCCCTCAGTGTGTCCTCACAGCACAGCTGCTGCAGCCCTCTCAGCATCTTGGTGGCCTCCTCTGCACTGCCTCCAACACTTGCATGTGCTGCTTGTGCTGGGGGCTGCAGAGCTGCAGACAGTGCTGCAGGTGGGGTGTGAGGAGAGCAGAGCAAAGGGGCAGAATCCCCTCCCTTGCCCTGCTGCCCACACTGTCTCCAACATTTCCATGTCCTGCTTGTGTTGAGGGCTCCAGAACTGCACAGAGTGCTGCAGGTGGGGTCTGAGGAGAGCAGAGTACAGGGGGAGAGTCTTTTCTAACCCAGACAATTCTCTGATTGTGGCTTGCAACGAAGGTTTGAAGCTGCTCAATTTTCAGTCCGCAGCAGTACCTGACTTGAACTAAGCTTTAAGCCAGCCCTCCTCATCCAGCACTACGTCTCCAAACGAAGCTGCAGGTCCTTCTGCCTTTAGTGATTTAGAGTGAAGCTCCAGTGGCTTAAGAGGATTTATAGTTCACCAAGAAGCCTAAACCTGCAAACATTTATATCCCTCCTCGCTGCACGGCAGACGAATAATCCCAGGGCGCCCGGTCTTAGGAGTCCCTCCTAACAATGAATATAAATTGCAGCCCTGCAAAAGGAGGTTGGAGCTGCCACAGTGTGCAGGCAGCTGCCTTCTCCCAGGAGAAGAGAGCCTGGCTTGTTTTCTCAGATAAATCAATTGCCTTTGCTGGAAGAACAAACTCAGCAGGAGCTGCTCCTCTCGCAGCAAACGAAGCCTTTGCACATGTCGCAAAGAGGGGAACTTGTTCTGTGCTGAGATCAGAGAATCAGTCAGGGTGGGAAGGGACCACGAGAATCATAGGATGGTAGAATGGTTCAGGTTGGAAGGGATTTCAAAGCTCATCCAGTTTCAAACCCCTGCCATAGGCAGGGACACCGCAGTAGAACAGGTCATAGAGTCATAGAATGGTTTAGGTTGGAAGGGACAATCAAAGCTCATCCAGTTCCAACCCCCTGACATAGGCAGGGACACCTCCCACTAGAACAGGTCACTCAAGGCCTCATCCAGCCTGGCCTTCATCATAGAATCATAGAATCAGTCAGTGATGGAAAGGACCACAAGTATCATAGAATCATAGAATGGTTTAGGCTGGAAGGGAGCTCAAAGCTCATCCAGTTCCAACACCCCTGTGCCATATGCAGGGACACCTCACACTAGAACAGGTTGCCCAAGACCTCATCCATCTCTGGTCTTCATCATAGTATCCTAGAATCAGTCAGGGTTGGAAGGGACCACAAGGATCAGGCAGTTCCAACCCCCCTGCCATGCCCAGGGACACCCTACCCTAGATCAGGCTGCCCACAGCCTCTGCCAGCCTGGCTGAAAACACCTACAGCAATGTGGCCCCAAACCCCTCCCTGGGCAACCCATTCCAGCCTCTCACCACTCTCATGCTCAACAACTTCCTCCTCACCTCCACTCTGAATCTTCCCACCTCCAGCTTTGCTCCATTCCCCCTAGTCCTCTCACTACCTGAGAGCCTAAAAAGTCCCTCCCCAGCTTTTCTGTAGCCCCCTTTAGATCCTGGAAGGCCACAAGAAGGTCCCCTGGGAGCCTCCTCTTCTCCAGCCTGCACAGCCCCAACTCTTTCAGGCTGTGCTCACAGCAGAGCTGCTGCAGCCCTCTCAGCATCCTCGGGGCCCTTCTCTGCACACCTCCAGCATCTCCACATCCCTCTTGTCCCAGGGGCTCCAGCACTGGATGCACTACTCCAGGTGGGCTCTCAGCAGAGCACAGCAGAGGGGCAGAATCACCTCCCTGGCCCTGCTGCCCACACTGCTCCTGCTGCAGCCCAGCCTCTGCTTGCCTTTCTGCCCTGCAAGTGCACACTGCTGCCTCATCTTGATCCAAGATCACATTCTGTGCTTCTGTACTCCACAACCTCCCTGGAGGTGTTGAAGGCCAGGCTGGATGAAGCCTTGAGCGACCTGTTCTAGTGGGAGGTGTCCCTGCCTATGGCACGGGGGGGTTAGAATTGGATGAGCTTTGAGCTGCCTTGCAACCTAAACCGTTCTAGGATTCCATATTGTAAGTCAGTGTCAGGAAACACTTATCCAAGTCAAAAGGTGCATGGGGTTACAGGGGGGCTGGGGAGGGCTGATTTACAAGGTCTTGACATGCCAGAACGAGGAGGAATGGGATTAAAGTCTCAGAGGGGAGATTGAAACTGGATGTTAGGAGGAAGTTTTTTGCAGTGAGGGTGGTGAGACACTGGCACAGGTTGCCCAGGGAGGTTGTGGAGCACTGAAGCACAGAATGTGTTCCAAGATAGGATGATAGGAGCAGAGCTGGTCAGAGCAGCAGAGCAGGGCGGAGGACAGGAGCATAGATCCAAAAGGCATCCAAGATCACATTCTGTGCTTCTGTGCTCCACAACCTCCCTGTGGGTGTTGAAGGCCAGGTTGGATGATGCCTTGAGCGACTCAGTGATTCTATGATTCTATGATTCTTTGACCTAGGACTTTTTAGTCTGGAAAAGAGAAGACTGAGAGGAGATTTAATCAATGTTTATAAATATCTGAGGACTGGTCAGGAGAGCAGAGACAGGCTCTTTTCACTTGTTCCCAGTGATAGGACAAGGAACAATGGGTTTAAATTGCAGTACAAGAGGTTCCACCTTAAGACAAGAGGGAACTTCTTGCCTATGTAGGTCCCAGAGCACTGGCACAGGCTGCCCAGAGAGGTTGTGGAGTCTCCTTGTGTGGAGCCTTTGCAGGCCTGTCTGGATGTGTTCCTCTGTGACCTGAGCTAGATTGTCTGGTCCTGCTCTGGCAGGGGGGTTGGACTCAATGATCAACCTGGGTCCCTTCCAACACCTAACATCCTGTGACCCTGTGACCTGTTCTAGTGGGAGGTGTCCCTGCCTATGGCACAGGGGGGGTTGGAACTGAATGAGCTTTTAGCTCCCTTCAAATCTAAACCATTCTATCATTCTATGATTCTATGAGCTTCGAGGTCCCTTCCAACTTAAACCATTCTATCATTCTGAGTTTTGAGGTCACTTCCAACTTAAACCATTCTATCATTCTATTATTCTATGAGCTTCGAGGGCCCTTCCAACCTAAGCCATTCTGTCATTCTATGATTCTATGAGGTTTGAGGTCTCTTCCAACCTAAACCATTCTATCATTCTATGATTCTGAGTTTCAAGGTCCCTTCCAACTTAAACCATTCTATCATTCTAATGTTCTATGAGCTTTGAGCTCTCTTCCAACCTAATCCATTCTATCATTCTACAATTCTATGAGCTTTGAGCACTCTTCCAACCTAAACCATTCTATCATTCTATGATTTAGTGAGTTTTGAGGTCCCTTCCAACCTAAACCATTCTATCATTTTATGATTCTATGAGCTTTGAGGTCTCTTCCAACCTAATCCATTCTATCATTCTACAATTCTATGAGCTTTGAGTTCTCTTCCAACCTAAACCATTCTATCATTCTATGATTCAGTGAGTTTTGAGGTCCCTTCCAACCTAAACCGTTCTATCATTTTATAATTCTATCAGCTTTGAGCTCCCTTCCAACCCAGACCGTTCTATCATTCTATGAGCTTTGAGAGCCCTTCCAAGCCAACCCATTCTACGATCCTATGATCCTTCAAGGTCCCTTCCAACCCCTTCTCTTCCTGCGCTTCGCTGGCTGAGCGCAGCAGCTTCGGCCACCGACTTGGCGCTCGTTTTGTGCTTTGGCAGGAGAGTTCCACTGCGGGTTTGAGGACGGCAACATCTGCCTCTTCACTCAGGACGACACGGACAATTTTGACTGGACGAAGCAAAGCACTGCCACCAGAGACACAAAATACACCCCCAACACGGGGCCCAACGCCGATCGCACCGGCTCCAAGGAAGGTAAGCTCCGCGCGGTGCTTTAGCAGCTACCTGCCCCTCGCCTACCCTTTGATATAACCCAGGCTAGGACCCAGTCAGCTGGAAGTTAATAAATGAAGCTTTGTATTTATAGCAATGCTCAATAGACAAGCAGATGTTTACAGTGCATAGCAGATATTTGTGGGAGCACGCACCCTAAGGATGGATGGGAAGTTGAGATAAGTAAGCCATGGCCACAGAAGGTCTAAAAAAGAATAGAATAAAGACAAGAGTGGGACGTGAAGCAAGAATGAGGATGTGTTAAATGCGAGTTGTGGGGGTTCAAAAGGGACGAATAAAATGACCTTAAGTTATACACAGCTGCTGGATGTAAGGGAGTTGACACACAAGCCCTGGGCACGGACCGTGTGAAATACGGCGTCTAGTGGAGTCAGGGAGCGAGGTGACCTTGGGGGTTGTAAAACTCTGATAAGCAAAGCAAACCAAAGATCTTACAGTTTCTCTGTGTTCTTAGGTGTTAAGTTGTGTCTGTATCTTGCACTAAAGTAGAGATGTGTGATTTCACATTTTTATGAGCCAATCATTGTACCAGTCTTGGCTGTTCGGTTAAGTGTGAATAACCAATAGAAGTAGGACACGATGATTTGTTTAGAATATCTAAGCATATATAAGATGAACAAATACATGTAATAAACAGAATTGGTGTGCATCAAATCACCTCCCCGTCCCCTCACCAATGCAACAGATATTTACAGATATATGCAGTGAAAAGGTAATAGGGAAACACTGTAGCCCTCCCAGAGATCAAAATCCCTAAGAGGGGTCTCTAACCACCCCTGCCACTTTTTCCCCCTTCCCCAATCTTATCTCACCATCTGTTGACGCAGCAGATAGGCAAAATTATGTCAGCTGTAGGGGTTAGTAGTAGAAAAGAAGTTAGTGGAATTATTGAGAGTTAGCTACAAAAGGCGAGAGACAAAGGAGCCATGCAAGAAACAGCCTTGGCTGTTTGGTTAGTGTGAATAACCAATAGAAGTAGGACACGATGATTTGTTTAGAATATCTAAGCATATATAAGATGAACAAATGCATGTAATAAATGGAATTGATTTGCAATCAAATTGTCTCCCCGTCCCCTCATCATTGCAACAGATATTTACAGTGAAAAGGTAATAGGGAAACACCGCAGCCCTCCCAGAGGTCAGAAATCCCTAAGAGGGGTCTCTAACCACCCCTGCCACCTTTTCCCCCTTCCCCAATCTTATCTCACCATCTGTTGATGCAGCAGATAGGCAAAAGTAGGTCGGCTGGAGGGGTTAGCTGTAGAAAAGAGGTTAGTGGAATTATTGAGAATTAGCTACAAAAAGCGAGGGAAAAAGGAGCCATGCAAGAAACAGCCACATCCCAGAGAGCTCTGGAGCAGTCTGACTTGTCTGTATTTGGGTTACAACTCTTAAAACATGTTTTTTTTCTTTCTCAGTAGAGCTCTGAGGGAAGTAGCATCATCTGTTTTCCTCTCTCAGCCTATAAAGTCTAATTTTTCACTCAAATCCCCCAATTAGTTCAAACCAGCACTCTCTGTCTCCTTGCTGCCCCCTTGGCGCTGGCAGCTCTGCTGGGTGAGAGCCCTCTCAAAGGCAAGCAGGACTCGAGCAGCTGTGTTGGTTTAGCCTGATAGTTCCAAGAAGGGCTTGAAGGACCCTGAGAAGATGTTGCTGGTGCTGAGGTTGCTCTCAGCATGTAACTCGCTAACGGTGCCATGAACCATCTTGTGCCGTCTCTTCTCATCCCTTTCTTCAGAGTGATTTGTTCCGTGTTTAGCCTAGTGGGGACATCATCTGGCACATCCTGAGGCATTCTTCTGCTAACTTTTGGCTGTCTCAGACGGTTCACAAAAAGAGTTTCCTTTTATTATTATTTTTTAAAACATTTTTACTATGTGTTAATTCCCCTCCCTGGACAGCAGAAGCATGCTGTGGATGCTTGCATTTGAAAAGACAGGCAGCATGTGTTAGAATGGAAGAGAACAGAATAGGAATGGAATGGAATGGAATGGAATGGAATGGAATGGAATAGAATAGAATAGAATAGAATAGAATAGAATAGAATAGAATAGAATAGAATAGAATAGAATAGAATAGAATAGAATAGAATAGAATAGAATAGAATAGAATAGAATAGAATAGAATAGAATAGAATAGAATAGAACAGAACAGAACATGATAGGATGGAATAGAATAGGGTAGGATAAAGTAGTACAGGATATTATAGAATAGAACAGGACAGTGTAGGATACAATAGCATAGCATAGGATAGGATAGGATAGGATAGGATAGGATAGGATAGGATAGGATAGGATAGGATAGGATAGGATAGGATAGGATAGGATAGGATAGGATAGGATAGGATAGGATAGGATAGGATAGGATAGGATAGGATAGAATGGAATAGAACAGAACAGAATAGAATTAGCCAGGTTGGAAGAGACCTCCAAGATCATCCAGTCCAACCTAGCACCCAGCCCTAGCCAATCAACTAGACCATGGCACTAACTGCCTCATCCAGTCCTTTCTTGAACACCTCTAGAGATGGCAACTCCACCACCTCCCTAGGCAGCCCATTGCAATGGCATCAAATATAATGGAATAAAACAGAATAGAATAAGGCAAGTTGGAAGAGACCTCCAAGCTCATCCAATCCAACCTAGCACCCAGCTCTAGCCAATGGCACTAAGTGCTTCCTCCAGTCCTTTCTTGAACACCTCCAGAGATGGCAACTCCACCACCTCCCTGGGCAGCCCATTCCAATGACATAGAATAGAATGGAATAAAATAGAATAGAATAAGGCAGGTTGGAAGAGACCTCCAAGATTATCCAGTCCAGCCTAGCACCCAGCCCTATCCAATCATCTAGACCATGGCACTAAGTGCTCTATCCAGTCCTTTCTTGAACACCACAAGAGCCTAATGCAGAAGAAACACATCCCAGGCAGCATGGTGATGTCAGCTGAACGCGAGCGGTTAATCAGAGGTGCCCCATGGGTGTCTTCCTGCATGCATACGGGTGGAATGCTGAAGATGGCAGCCTAAATGCTTCATTTTGGACTCCTCCCACTCCAGGTTTCTACATGTACATTGAGACCTCACGCCCCAGGCTGGAAGGAGAAAAGGCCAGGCTCGTCAGTCCTGTCTTCAGCGTCGCTCCCAAAAACCCCTACGGTGCCACCAACACAGCCTACTGCTTTAGCTTCTACTATCACATGTATGGACAGCACATAGGTGAGAGAAAGCCAATGACTTTGGTCTGTTAACTTAGATGCAGACGTGTCCACCTGCATGGAAGAAAAAGGATGGGAGGGGCAGCCAACACCACCAAGGGCCAGTGGCAACCAGCCCTGGCAAGATGAGTGGCTGGTGGCATGCAAAGTGGTGGGAACCTGGGGGTTGTGCTGACGGTTCACAGTAAGAGAGCCCCTCCTAAAGCTGGGAGGTGGTGCAGCTTTAGGTGTTACTTGCCCCTGGAACACCACATAGGTGAGAGAAAGTCAGCGAGTTTGGTCTGTTAACTTAGCTGCAGATACGTCCCCTGAAGTGGAAGAAAAAGGATGGGAGGGGTTGCCAACACCAGCAAGGTCCAATTGCAACCAGCCCAAGGCAAGATGACTGGCTGGTGGCATCCAAAGTGATGGGAACCTGGGGGTTGTGCTGACTGTTCACAGTAGGAGAGCCCCCTCCTAAAGCTGGAAGGTGGTACAGGTTTGGGTGTTACTTACCTCTGCCCCCTACAATGCTAGGAATTCACCAGACTAACTCAGGCAGCTGAAAGTTAAGGAATGAAGCTGTATTTAGAGCTGAGCACAATTTATGGGCATATAGATGCAGAAAGAGAATCAAAGAATCAGTCAGAGTTGGAAGGGACCACAAGGAGCATCTAGTTCCAACCCCCCTGCCATGCCCAGGGACACCCTACCCTAGATCAGGCTGCCCACAGCCTCTGCCAGCCTGGCTGCAAACACCTCCACCAATGTGGCCCCAAACACCTCCCTGGGCAACCCATTCCAGGCTCTCACCACTCTCATGCTCAATAACTTCCTCCTCACCTCCACTCTGAATCTCCCCACCTCCAGCTTTGCTCCATTCCCCCTAGTCCTGTCACTACCTCAGAGCCTCGAAAGTCCCTCCCCAGCTTTTTTGTAGCCCACTTCAGATCCTGGAAGGCCACAAGAAGGTCACCTGGGAGCCTCCTCTTCTGCAGCCTGCACAGCCCCAACTCTTTCAGGCTGTGCTCACAGCAGAGCTGCTGCAGCCCTCTCAGCATCCTCTTGGCCCTTCTCTGCACACCTCCAGCATCTCCACATCCCTCTTGTCCCAGGGGCTCCAGCACTGGATGCACTACTCCAGGTGGGCTCTCAGCAGAGCACAGCAGAGGGGCAGAATCACCTCCCTGGCCCTGCTGCCCACACTGCTCCTGCTGCAGCCCAGCCTCTGCTTGCCTTTCTGCCCTGCAAGTGCACACTGCTGCCTCATCTTGAGTTTCTTCTCCACCAGCACCCCCAAATCCCTCTTCTCAGGGCTGCTCTCCAGCCACTCCCTGCCCAGCCTGGATTGGTGCTTGGCATTGCCTCCACCCAAATGCAGGACCAGATGCTCAAATGATTAGTCTGAGTTACATAGGCTCAGGCAGAGGTAGTAAAGCAGATTGCAGCCAGAGTCTGACCTATCTTTGTTGTTTCTTGCTTTTGTATCCCTAAGCAAAACCAGTGGGCAATGTAGACATCAGTGATACTTTCTTTTCACAGCCAATGATCTAATTTCTAAGCAAAACCAGTGGGTAAGGTAGACTTCACTGATATTTTCTTTTCACAGCCAATGATCTAATTTCTCTCATTCTGATATTCCAATTAGCCTCAAACCAGCCCAGAAGCATTTTGACCACGTGTGAGGGAACTTCAGAGCTTCTTTCAGTGGTGGCCAGGCAGAAAGTGCATCCCAGGAAGGTCCTCATGAAGATGAGGACTGGAGCATCTTTGTGAGGAGGAAAGGCTGAGGGACCTGGGGATGATAATTGTGGAGAAGAGCAGCCTCAGACGGCATCTTCTCAATGCTCAAGAAAGAGCTAAAGGACCTGTGGGGGACAACAGGATGGGGCCAGACTCTTTCCACTGGTGCACAGTGACATGACAAGGGGCAATGGGCACAAACTGGAACCCAGGAGATTCCATCTGAACATGAGGAGAAATTTGTTTGGCCTGAGAGTGCTGGAGCCCTGGAGCAGGCTGTCCAGAGAGGTTGTGGATGCTCCTTCTCTGGAGAGCTTTCTATAAATAAAGAAAGTGGAGCTCAGAGATGCTCAGAGATGGGGGCTGAACCAGATGATCTTTCACAGAATCATAGAATCCTAGAACAGTTTAGGTTGGAAGAGACCTAAATGCCTATCCAGTTCCAACCCCCCTGTGCCACAGGCAGGGACACCTCCCACTAGATCAGGTCTCTCAAGGTCTCATCCAGCCTGGCCTTGAACACCTACAGGGAGGGAGCAGCCACAACCTCCCTGGGCAGCCTGTTCCAGTGTCTCACCACCTTTACTATGAAGAACTTCCTCCTAACATCCCTAACATCCTGCTTGAGCAAGAGAGTTTGAATAGATGATCTCCAGAAGCTCCTTGCAACCTACACCATTCTGTGATTCTATGATCAGGAAAAACTTCTCTACCAAAAGGATTTTCCAAGTCTAGAACAGTCTGCTTGGGGATAAGTGGTCAAATCACCATCCCTGGATGTACATAGAACCATCTAGATCTCTCCTCTGGAGAGATTGCAAAGCCACCTGGACATTGTGATCCTGGTCAAGCTGCTGTGGGTGCCCCTGCTTAGAATCATAGAATGGTTTAGGTTGGAAGAGACCTTAAAGCTCATCCAGTTCCAACACCCCTGTGCCATAGGCAGGGACACCTCCCACTAGATCAGGTCTCTCAAGGTCTCATCCAACCTGGCCTTCAACACCTCCAGGGAGGGAGCAGCCACAACCTCCCTAGGAAACCTGTTCCAGTGTCTCACCACCCTCACTGTGAAGAACTTCCTCCTAACATCCTGCTTAAATCTCCCCTCTACCAGTTTGAACCCATTCCCCCTCGTCCTGTCATTACCAGACCTTGTGAACAGTCCCTCCCAGCCTTCCTGTAGCCCCCTTCAGATAGTGGAAGGTTGCTATGAGGTCTCCTTGAATCTTTCTCTTCTCCAGGCTGAAAAGTCCTAACTGCCTCAGCCTGTCCTCATAGCAGAGCTGCTCCAGCCCTCTGATTTGCAGCAAACAATAAGGCAGTGTTGAGGAAGAAGAAAATGTAAGAGCCTCTCTCCTTGTTGAACCTCTGCTTTCAGACAGAATGAGGTTGTAGCTCCATTATGGCTGTCACCATGAAAACAGCCATAAACAACAACAACAACAAAAATCTATATCTCCTTTTTGGTTTTTTTTTCTTCCATCTAGAGCCCCAAAATAAGACATTTCAAATTGATGCTCGAAGAACAGTAATATTTTTTTTCCTACCCCCCTGTCATTAGCCAGCCACCCAAAAAAATAAAATAATAATAATTAAAAAAAAACAAAACAGAAAGGTGGATGCAGAAATTGCTGTCAGGGCACAGCGTGGAAGCTGCTTGTGCTGACACGGTGAAGAGCACTCAAAATGCCACCACAGGCTGGCAGCTGGTGACATTCCTCAGAGCATCCTGCTCACCCTTGGCAGGGGACTGTCAAAAAAAGAGTCACCTTCCTTCCCTAATCCACAGCTAGTTGTGGCTGTTGCCCCTCCTGCTTTTACCTCTTGCTCAAGAGTTGCTTCCTTACCCATTTATCTAGGATCTGTGACCTGTTCTAGTGAGAGGTGTCCCTGCCTATGGCACAGGGGGGTTGGAACTGGATAATCTCGGAGGTCCCTTCCAACCTAGACCACTCTGTGATTGTATGACCTGTTGTAGTGGGAGGTGTCCCTGCCTATGGCACAAGGGGGTTGGAACTGGCTGAGCTTTGAGCTCCCTTCCAACCTAAACCATCCTATGATTCTATGGTATACTTGGAAAGCTTCAGGTGAATTCTTGCTAGAAACAGGCCAACCTCATGGCATTCAATGAGGACAAGTGTAAGGTCCTGCAGCTGGGTGGGTGCAATCCCAAGCACAACTGCAGGCTGGGTGGGGAATGGCTGAGAGCAGCCCTGAGGAACAGGCCCTGGGGGTGTGGGGTGATGCAAAGCTGAAGATGAGGCTGCAGTGTGAGTGCAGCCCAGACAGCAACTGTGTGCTGGGCTGCAGCAAGAGCAGCTGTGGGCAGCAGGGTAAGGGAGGGGATTCTGCCCCTTTGCTCTGCTCTCCTCACACCCCACCTGCAGCACTGTCTGCAGCTCTGCAGCCCCCAGCACAAGCAGCACATGCAAGTGTTGGAGCCAGTGCAGAGGAGGCCACCAAGATGCTGAGAGGGCTGCAGCAGCTCTGCTATGAGGACAGGCTGAGAGAGTTGGGGCT